>KZ072414.1:39424-55133 GCA_002091845.1 Anopheles cracens
CGCCGCAAATTTCGCTAAAGTACGACGCTAGGCAGATAATAAAACCGAACTAGACACAACCAGATACGAAAAGGGTGTTTGCTTGCTCTCACAGCGAGGGGGTGGCTCAGTCCCGTCCCGCTTACCGATTTGCCGTTTTTCCGATGATTTCAACCGCAAATGTTGCAGATTGAGCATGGTTGGGTTTGCATATTTGCATCCGCCACTAACACGCTGCTACCCTGTTGACCTGCTTTGTGTAACGGAGCATAAGGGCCCGCTGGAGGTGGACTGTTTGACGGGAAGAGATTGTAATTTATTAAATGCAAATTGGTTGCCCAACTTTCATCCACAAGCGGCAAAGAGTTATACCAAACCTAAAGAATTAGATTGCTTTACATGGACAACATATTACTTATTGCGACTCCTTTCTTGCGATAAATTGTAAAGAACAGCAGTGAAGACGTTATTGCATTATCCTTTCTGCTGTATGTATGAAAATGGAGAACCTTTCCAAATATCTTGTTGAAAAGGTTAGACATGTCTGAGTATTTCCTCTAGCTACCTAATGCTATATACATTGTATATTTTTTCGACATATCTGCTTTGGATCTTGCTGCTGATATGTTTTGAACATTTAGTTATGATGTTATATTGAATTTCGGATCACCAGAATAAAAGCTGGTATCAAAACCCTTGGCCCTTTACAAGTATTTTTTTACTCATGTTTTTAACACTCCAACGAAATGGAAATATGATTCAAGTAGGATATAGACTCTATTACTTATTTTTCGCATTTTACCAGTAGTTGTAGGCCGAAATCGACTTCAGAAATCACCTTCAGGGCATCATAAATCAACACAGTTGAATTTTTGCCTAAATTTACCAACCTTTCTGTTGAGATTTAAACTGAAATAGTGTTTTCAGATTTGTATTTTTTTATTCTTCAAAGATCCTATCTTGTATATGCGATTGAAAGTGGAATAGAATGTATCGGCTTTTCACATTTATTTGTATTTTTTTATTCTTCAAAGATCCTATCTTGTATATGCGATTGAAAGTGGAATAGAATGTATCGGCTTTTCACATTTTCGAACTAAGGTTTTGATTGCCATTTCTTGATCATAACAGATATTTTTGGTACAAAGTTTAATGTCTTTGTCAACGTTGCACTTATCAGACCATGAATAACTACTGTGATAGCAAATTTATTACGTGGGCAGTTAATAGGGGCCTTGTCATTTCTGATATCTGATCTCTTTTCCTATTCATATGACTTCGCTCAGTAACTAACGCTAGCACTTAACCTCACCGATAAAAAATTCTGTGAAAATGTATGATACCTATGCCTTACATTCGTCATACTATGTTATTTCACGTTTGCCCAGTAACCAAACTGCGTTAGTAACTATCTTGGGGAGTTCCCAGAATTTGATACAGATTACTTCTTAACGCTTTAGTCAAACAGTCAATCTAAACTGTTGTAAACAAAACGGGTTACCAGGGAGGGCCAAAAATTTGCGTACAACCAGCCTTTTTGGACAAAATCGCAATAAACGCAAAGACTGAGTTTTTGGCCCTCGTATAGGAGCCTAAAAGCCTATCTACTTTGAAAGCGTTTTTTTACAAAACATTAATCCTTAAAGTACCCCTTTGGAGGTAGCTAAAGTTAACATTCAAGAATTTGTATTGCATGTTATCGATTGTTTTTTTTTTCAAAATTTATAAGACAAAACCCAAAAGCTTGGTGAAGAAGCTCGAATTAAACCTTTGAAGCTTTTTTATAGCGTAAAAATTGCATCTATTGTTGCCCATTTGAATAGTAAAACACTGTTCGAAAGAAATGAAAAAATAAACATATTCCATAGTATACATAAGAGTTTTTGCATTTTAAATAACAATCATTTGGCACCATCACCAACAGTCACTTGACATTAACTAGAATTGACATATAAAACATACATAAATGATCACACCAACAACGAATGTGTGTGCGAGCCCCATCAAATTTGCAGCTACTTAGTATGTGCAATTAATAGCATTTAACAGTTTATCACATTTAAACTTTGATCTTTATTTCTAACATAACATACTTATACGCTTCAAAAATTTGTAGTCAATCGGCATTACATGAAATTGTGTGCCCTTTTACGATTGTAGATATTTATTAATCCGTTCAAACGATGCATACCTAGTTAGGTACAGATAAAATTGAAAATTCCATCGCAATGTTGCAATTCGGGTTTTATCTCGTATAAGGATCTGTTATACACTCCGTAACATAACTAAACGCCAACTTGTTTACACACACTATTATTATTTTTTTCACCACCGTCAATATCGCTCCTGGAAACATAACTTAATATAAGGATCCTATCGATTAATATAGGAATCCTCATTAAGACGGTATTCAATTCTGAAGTACCCGTATTTGAGTATAAAGCATCAATCGAGTTATTATTGGTATATTATGTATGTATTGATTTGAAGTTGTAGTGTGTATTTCATAGATGCGAGCAATAGAGATTAAGAACCTTGAGCGGAGTGTAAGCAGGACAGTTGGACTTGCTTTTTAGTGGTATTAAGCGCTTCTTAATCAATAGTATCGTATCGAAAGGGGGGTCGGGCCATAGCTTTAGACAGAAATAAGATTTTTGGCATATTTTTTATACATTCTGTTACATTTTGTAAGTATGTCAAGCTCACTGGGACAGTGATACGTTTGGTTTTCGATTTTTACAACGCATTTGAATCTACTAGCACCGCAATAAATCAGTTTTCCGGCAACTTTAAGATTTTTTTTTATATGTCTTGCAAGTGTTAGATTAGCAATTGATATACATGGCTCGAAAGGTTATGTTTTCAGCATTATATCGAAAAAAACTGAAACCAATACATGCCACCAAACAAATACTAAAAATCGAAATATATCAAATTCCTTATTTTGTGCCTAAAAAGTACATTAAACAAGTCAAAATATATTTCTTAAAACCATTTAAAAATATGCGTACATTATTAAAGATCGTTTAAAAGTTCCTATATTTTTAAACGAGTTTTGAAATGACTATTTGTGTAGAAAAAAAAAATATTTTTCGTAAGTGGGCGTATTGTTATGTTACAAGGAGCGATTTTGGCAGTAGAGAATAAAAATAGTAATAGAGTGTGTAAAAATGTGAAAAACTCGTCACAGACATATTTTGTTATTATCTTCAACTTGATAGAACATCATTTTCATGTATCTCTTCAAGTTTTCGTTGTATTCTCGAAAAACTGGTGGGTGTATAGTTATGTTACGGACTGTACTGTAGTAGCATTTACTTTTCTTCCATCGCTGATGAAAAAGTAAAAAATATAATCAAATACATATATTCACAAGAAGACATGTGAAGCAGACATTCCATTTCCACAAATTGTATAAAACGCACGTCATTACTAACATTGTAAACATGGTTGGAAAAAGTAAAAATAAATAAATAATCAATAAATAAATGACTGAATACATAAACATATAAATAAATAAAAGTTGTACTACAAGCATAGTAATTTTACTTCCATTTTCTCCTTGCATCCTGTCAAAAGAAGTCTTGTTGCATGAAACATAAAACACCGGAGCCATATTGTTACACGGACCGACAGCTCCTACATAGCAAACAGTACGAGGGGGGGCCTTCGAAACAATAAATCGAATTCTGCCAAACCCGTCCACACTGGGCCAGCGCTGCTCCCGTTCGCCGCATGCTGGCCTTTTTAGCTTCATCGTTTTGTGGCCACTTCGTCATTGTCTTCGGCAGAAATGATTGCACTGGCAGTTAAGCGAAGGATTATTTTATTGCCCCGCGCGAACGGCTCTAGCATACAAAGTATCTTTTTATTTGAATGTTTCCCGCCCCAGCTCGACCACCGGGGTCGGGTTGGTGGTTGTGTGGGGCCATCCCGAACCACTCCGAGCGGATGGCCACCAGCCAGCGCTGCCTGCGCAGGAAAAGATGGCTGTTCCTTTGTTTCTGTTTGTCTCTGATTGAATTTTCCTTCCTGCCCCGGTCGCGGGTGAGTTGATTGTTTGGTGTATTTGATGCTTAATTGAATATGTTATTCCATCATACGACGGCGAGCGTGGAAACATGGACGGCGATGGCGGCGCTGGGACGCAACTGCAGCCCAGACACTGTGGGATATCTGCGCCGGAGTTTTTCTCAACGCTCACGAAACGGACTTTCGATCCTGCGCTACATTGTTTCACATTACCGGCCCAACAAATTACAGCATTACGGAGCGGCTCAAATCAACCTAAGCGTACCGGAAAGCGCTTATGGAGCATTACGGGCACCGCAAAGCGATTGGCAACATCTTCCGAAAAGAATACGCAACGAATCAAATTATCGCCCGGTCCCTGCCTGTCTCCCCGCCATCGAACACACTCTCATCGTACCCATGGCAACTGCCTTCCCCTTGGTCGCCCGGGCAAATCACAATCGGAATTACAGCCGGCCGGCCAGCGGACTTACTCTTGACTCAATTGAAATAAATGATGATTGCTTGGAAAGGCAACATAGTGGAAGAGCGATTGTAAAACTAACATAAACGATAGATATTTTTGTTCTGCGAAAGAAAATGCTAAATGTTTGTAAAGCTTATGCTAAAGCTCATTCTGCCATAAGCATTTTAAGTTATCAAAGTGATTCAAATTGAATTGAAATTTTGAGCTCAAATGTTAAGATTCATTCAGCTAGTGATAAGACCCCATCAATGCACTCATCACACAACCCCTCTCATGTGTAACGATGACAAGAAACGTGTTTGTTGCATGAAGCTCGAAATTAAGCCGATTCCTCATTCCCCATTTACTCGAACAACACCTTACAAGCGACGTTTACAGCCATTTTCTCTGTTGGTGTTTTGTTTCGCTTTTGTTGCTGCAATTATGGGGCCGTAAAAATGAAGATGCCTGTTGAAGCAACAAACACATTTGCGCAATTCCGCTGTGTTCTGGGGGACAAAGAAGGGCCAGACATTTCAGCACACTCGGCACACACACAAACATGCAACAGCAAACGAGCCTGAAGCTCTCCCCGGGCCATGCCCCAAAAGCACACAAGCGCACATCCTGAGCTTTACGGACGTGGCAGCTGCTGGACGTTAGAACGGACAAACTATCCCCAGACGATAGAGACAACCGGATGAAAGCTTGCAGCCGTACAACTATCGCTTTCCGCCATCGATAAACGCACACGTCGCCGGATTTCATCCAGTGCAATCGTGTACATTTCTTCGGTTACAATCGCACGTGATCAGCGGCGTGGACGAGCGGGAATAGCAAAACCCGTTGAAACTGAATACCCCCGCAGTGTACCAGCAATAGAAGCGAACCAGGCAATCAAACCAACGGTGTGCATGCATTCAAGCATCGATGCAAAGCGAGTTGCCTCGCAGACAGCGAGCGGGATGAATATTTGATGCTTAATTGAATATGTTATTCCATCATACGACGGCGAGCGTGGAAACATGGACGGCGATGGCGGCGCTGGGACGTAACTGCAGCCCAGACACTGTGGGATATCTGCGCCGAAGTTTTTCTCAACGCTCACGAAACGGACTTTCGATCCTGCGCTACATTGTTTCACATTACCGGCCCAACAAATTACGGCATTACGGTGCGGCTCAAATCAACCTAAGCGTACCGGAAAGCGCTTATGGAGCATTACGGGCACCGCAAAGCGATTGGCAACATCTTCCGAAAAGAATACGCAACGAATCAAATTATCGCCCGGTACCTGCCTGTCTCCCCGCCATCGAACACACTCTCACCGTACCCATGGCAACTGCCTTCCCCTTGGTCGCCCGGGCAACGGCAGGCGCAGCAGCAAATCACAATCGGAATTACAGCCGGCCGGCCAGCGGACTTACTCTTGACTCAATTGAAATAAATGATGATTGCTTGGAAAAATATGATTGACATCGTTATCTTTCATCGTCCTGCGACGCAACCGCCGACTCGCTTTTCACCATCGACCAGTGCTTCACAAACACAACCACAAGCATTGCATCGCGAGTGCACCCGTACAGTGCACAAATGTGCACAAATTGTTTGTAATGGCAGCGGCCGCAACCAATCGCCGCCGCCCAGCGATGCAATCTGCGCACAAAGTGGGCGGAGCTTGTGCTCGCGCAGCGAAGCTTTGGATCATCCAAAGCGGGTTTCGTAGGTTCTGCGTTGGCACTGTGGATCTGAGTTTGCCTGGGACAACGGTTGCGGACGAAAGTGTTTTTGGGCTGGGGGGTTTCCGCAAAAAGAGGTTTCCGCTCATATTTTATTCACCTCACCCGTTGCGCCCGAGGAATTGAAATTTTCCGAAATTGAGAAAGTGCTTTGGACTATTTCTTAAAGGTGGCAGCTTGTGTGGCCGCATTTGCGAAACCCAAAATATTTCATTAAAAATGCAGCATGCCTCGTTTGCGAACCGAACCGATACCGCATCCCAAGGACAGTGGGGCGATCCGAACCACCGCAATAAAACAGGTTGTAAAGTAATCCTTTTTTTATGATTCGGTGCGCCACCGGAAGTGATTGAATTTATGAAGTGCCTCCTTAAAGCCCCTGCGGATTTCACGAGAAGTGTCCCCATCCATTCGGTGGACTCTGTACTACAGCAGTTTGGTTTCTTTGCTTCCTTTTCACCCGTTTCTACTGCCGCAGCGATCATCAAACACACTCGACGGAACCGACGACACGATCACCGAACGAAAACCTGCCCTTCAGTATATCGCGGCTACTGGGCAAATCGTACGAGCGTGAGCAGAAGGACAAGGATTCCCTGTCCGAAGACACGTCGCCGGAAGGACTTCTCAAGAATGGGCATCACATTACGGCCAGCTCGCCCGGGAGCTTACAGTACGCAGCCGGTGCGCTTTACAGCTATCCCATGTATCCCGCCGGACACGTTCTCCGAGTGCCTCCCCAGCGAGGGCCGTGCAATCCGCTGTCCTGGACCCTGCCACCGCTCCATCCCGCCGCTCTCGCCCATCAAGCCGTCAAGGATCGACTAGCAGGTGGGTTGTTACTTCACTAATATCACACTGTATTGTTCGCGCTTCATTTAAAATTATTTCAAAAACACATTCGTATGATATTTTCTATATAAAAGAATCGAATAATTTTACAGCAATTTAGAATAAAACAATAAAACAAAAACATCGATTCTCTCTGCCTGACTTAACCGTGTAAAAAAGCTTTGCGCACTGACGACACACTCAAATCACTCTTAATATTTATACGCTAGTAATGCTCTTATGAGATTACTGGAAATTTTATGATTGGTTTTACGAGCGCAGCGTCTGGATCAATTCGGCCGAATCGAACTGGTGGTTTCCGTTCCGAGCCGGCGGTGGCAAATTCCAGGTTCGATTAAACTGCCCGTCTTATCATCGACCATTAGGTGGAGTGTGTAATTGGGAAAGACATAAACGAACCAACGAGCCAACGTGAAAAGCAACAGCGACCTGATGCAATTTACGACTTCAAATCAGACCCCAGCGCTCGAACGAAAATATAAAAGAAATAGAGCTTTGGAAAATTATAACGCAACTCTTGATCGACTGCCAAAGCCCGGTAGCTAGGCACACACCGACCGGGGGGGGGGGGGGTTTTCCCCAAAAAAACCCGCCCCCCCCCCCCCCCCCCCCGGGGGAGGGCCCCCCCCCCCGGGGGGGGGGGGGGGGGGATTTGTCCCGCGGATGTAATCGCGTCAAGATTATTAAACAACAGCGTCGTCTCTCGTGCCGGCGCTCGATCGCCCGCAGCATGCAGCGATCGTACATTCGTTCCCCCAACAAGCTCGGAACACATTTCGATCAGTGCGGCGAAACAGCACGCATTAGTATTAATTATTAGCTCGGAATCGGAAACACTCCCCACTCCACAGCCTCGTCTGTTGCCCGGAGCGTACGACAACGGCGGATTGCGTGTTCCACGATCGAATAGAGCGGGCCACACGGCCGGACGCTTCGGGAGTGAGCAATCGATCGTAAAACGCTAAGCCCCTGTTGACCCGCGCCCGGAGGACGACGATGCTGGACGTTTTTCATCGCATCTCAACACGCCTACCGTGATGCGTGCCGGGGATCGTAAACATTCCGGTTTACGACCCCGAAAACACCGGTGAGGAAATTCCAATAAAAATTAATTCAATATCTGCTGGAAGACACATTTATTAAATCGGTATTAATCATCTCCAAAATAGCCTCCGAGAAGAGTGCGAGCAAGGCAAAAAAATGGATGTTACGAACACACTCAACAGACAAAGAAAAACGGATCAAACCTGTTTTGCTTTGGGAGGGATAATGTTTAAAAAAAAAACACTCCACTGTCCTGCAGGCAGGCATCCCTTTCGCTGACTCACTCGCAGGCCGTACCGACGCACGCTGATAGCGTCGATAAACCTTAGGCACGACTCGTAGGTGTCCTTTCAATTAGACCACAGCCGAACCGAGACTAAAGCCGAAAAATGACTCGACATCGAAAACCGTTTGACATATTTATGTCCACACTTTCTCTCTCTCTCCCTCTCTCTGTCGCCAGCGCCAAGCGCCACAGCATAAATCGAGCCCATGTTGACAAATTCCAATCTACCGTGCCCACCGCTGCTGCGCCGCCCGGAGATCTCCCGGTGATGCGTTCATTCATGTGGCCCTCGGGTCGGGAGACTCGGGAGAGCCAATTAAGCTGACATTTCTTGTTGATCGTTTTGCACCTTTTCGTGCTGCAAGGCGACCGGAGGAACCGGACTGAGAGGAAGCGGAGAGGTGGCCGAAAACTACAAACGAAACCTCACCCGTCGGTGGGCTTATCTCGCGCGGTGGTACAAGCTTCTTTACTTAAAAGATTAACAGGCACGGTGACCCTTGTCCGGCCCAGCAACCAGGGGAACCTCTTCGGGGCGCATCGGCGCCCGTTCGTCCGGCCGCGTTCGTTAGGCGCGCACACGTACGCCGGCAGCGCATCGTATCTACGAAAGGAAATGTTGTTTTTGCATAATTTCCTATAGTTTACCAGAGATTTTGGGGGAATGTTTCGCTTGTACGGGGCGATAATTTATCATCACCAGAACCCACCCAACCGGGCAGAGTAGTGGCGGTTCCAAATGCACGGTGGCCACTCGGACGATCGGTATCAAACCCATATGGGTCGTGTAAAACGTGAAGCCCGGTAGCACGCTCGAGATTGCGCATCTTTCGAGCGACTTCCTTCGCCTCAAGAGTTGCCGCCAATGCCGGGGAAGTGTAATCTTTGCAGACATGTTGATTGGCCACACGGCACGTTGATTGGTGTTCAAACGGTGGGAAGGAAGCACGATGATTGCAGAGACAGCAATTGGTTCAGTCACATTTATGAAACAGTGGTGCCGGCGAACAGAAAACTGACCAGCGATTATTATTATTACTGTTGGCTCCCGTCACCTTTTTTTTGCGGAAATAAAGGCATATCAAGATGGGTTTTTTTTTGTCTCCACCCTCTCTTATTCATATAACTTTGAGGAACAAACGCGGTCGACAGTTTACAGCACGGTAGCGGCAATTAGAGAGTGGACGGGTAAATGATGGCATTAAAACAAAACCCTCGACAATTACAACCCAGACCCCGAGGTCCACAAGTTTTTCATGCAAAGGCTGCCGCGTACATCGAATGGCGGAGTCTTGGCGAAGTGCTCGTACAGGCAAACCGTACGAAACGGTCGTTATTGGCGGTTGCATTCGATTGAAGGCAACTAAAATGTCCGTCGGAGATAGGAACAGTTCGGATGTATTTTGTTTTTGAAATAAGCATAATAAGTCAAATTCAAAGCATAATACAATCCACTTAAAATGTTGGCATACGCGAAGTGTATGTTCCGGGAGTAATCGAGATCTCTGTTCACTTCGCCGATGTACAGCCTTCATCTCTGGCTTTATCAAAACTCATACACCTGCATACCGTCTAGGACAGATTCCATATGGTTTGCTTTATCTTTAAGCCTTCTACAACATCTGACAGACTCGTAACTATCGTTCAAAAACTCAGTCCAACGACGTTTGGCTACAGCTGGCAATCGCAGAAAGCGTCTAATTTGAAAGGCATCCTTCGCACACGCCCGCCGTTGATAGAATTTGGCGAATAACAGGGTGGACACCTCAACACACAGAGCATTTGAAGGAAGAATAAAAAAACATAACAACCCAATAAAGCTAACCCCTCATCACCCGAGTGTTTCCGAGCAGCAAACACGCGCACCCAAGATCGGTTGGGTTAGTCATCTTCGACCTGTTTCTTTGGCGTGTTTCGTCACACAACAAGGTCCCAAACGCTGGGTCACGCCAGGTAGAGCTAGAACCAGCAAACAAAGCATGAATGAAATCGGGTCCATTCCGGACACCGAGGAAGAGATCGACCCCGGGATGATTAGAAACCGTACCCTTAACGCGGCGGTCGCTCGGGATCTCGTGTCATCCGCATCAGGTCCGACCGCACGCATGCCCGACGGGCCAGCGGAAGCGAACAATCTGTGGCGCACAACTTTGTTTCCGTTTTAGATTGTCAGTTTGAGGAAATAGGAGATCGTCGCGTCGTTTTGAGTAATGGGAACAGGGCACGCCACGGTAGTGGGGCGATTAAAACCTGAATAGATTGTAGCATGGCAGTAAGGAATGCAGTATTTGGTTAGTTATTTATTTGAATACCCACAATACGTATCTAGCCTTAAAGGAGCACAGAAAATGCGTTATTATTTAGCAATACTTGTTTAACACCTTTCCAATACCTAGCTATGAAAAATGTTTCCCATTTATTCGCATGACTATGCGCACTTTCCTGTGTTTATGAAAAATCGCACACATAAATGTAAAATCTGAAAATGCTACCTCCCTTTTCCGATCACGGCAGCTGAAACTCACCCTTCGACGGTTATGATCCCAACATCTCAAAAACACCTCACCGTGGCGATAAACGTTAATGTCAGAATTGCTTCCACCAACAATCAATAACCCAACAGACTTGCAGTGGTCGGGGGAAGAAAAGTTCCTTAAATGATATTGCTCCAATTTGTGGCAGCAGCAGCAAATAGCAGCGCCTGCCCTAACGAGCATTCGCAACACTTTTCTGTCCTGTTTTGAGCCGTACTCGTGAAAGAGGCAATTAATTGGCATTAAGTACTCAGCGCCAGCGTCGGAAACACAGTGGTTCGCTCGGTTGGCGTTAGTGTCCCGGTTTCCGAGCGCATGTAAGCTCTATTTTGCCATTAATACTATGCTTAGGTGCGCTATCGCGTTCGATACGATTCTAAACCTCCTCGAGCTGAGCAAAACTTGACTCCGCTGTGCCATTATTGATCCAAAACTAGTCCAGCGTTCGATTTCGCTCAGGCGCTCGGTCTTACAACCAAGACCGCGTGCGTCTTGGTTGACCGCTGTCAAACAGTTCGATCGCACCCGTGCTCACACGCTTTAGCGCCTGTTGGATTGCCCGTCGTAATTGAGTTGTACATGAGCTTGAACACCGCCCGCTCGTCCGTCCGCGCTCACGCTACCGGTCTGCCACGGCCGAAAGCGAAAAGGGATCGGACCATTTGCTAGACCACGCATTTACGACCCTCCCGAGCCGTTCGATCCGGGTGCCGTCGATTTGGAAACCGTGGCGTGGCGCAAACGCTGCGGTGCTCCGAGGCGTTATCATCCTATAACTATAAATAATATATTTTATTTCACCGATAAAACCAGAAATTTACAATTCACTTCACCTCGTGCCGTTGGGGGTTGCGAGGGCGAATCGTTGCGGAGCGTGGTGTGGTTTAGCGCCCCCAGGTGAGGCCTGGTTGTCTGTGCGCTCACGCTACCGGTCTGCCACGGCCGAAAGCGAAAAGGGATTGGACCATTTGCTAGACCACGCATTTACGACCCTCCCGAGCCGTTCGATCCGGGTGCCGTCGATTTGGAAACCGTGGCGTGGCGCAAACGCTGCGGTGCTCCGAGGCGTTATCATCCTATAACTATAAATAATATATTTTATTTCACCGATAAAACCAGAAATTTACAATTCACTTCACCTCGTGCCGTTGGGGGTTGCGAGGGCGAATCGTTGCGGAGCGTGGTGTGGTTTAGCGCCCCCAGGTGAGGCCTGGTTGTCTGAGCGTAAGTGAATTGATTTCTGGTCCGTACCCGCAACCGATACGTTATGTCGTCGTTGCTCCGGTTTTTCCCTGCTGTTCTCCCTGGAGGAGTCGCGCTTTATGGGTGAAGCGATTGAAGGCAGGCGAGTGATTTGGGGGGGCATCTGGGCGTGAACGTATGGGGAAAACGGTGCTTTTAACACGTAAAGTGTTTATAGAGTGTTCACTTCCATATTGGTGTTCGATATTTACTTCCATGGGTTACAAAATGGCCCGTTTGCGTGTGCGATCATAAAATCGCACACCGATGGATGCAAATGTTGAGGACGAGTACAGCACGGGTCCTGTAACGCTGCCAGTTAATCGCACTGGGCAATGTGAGGTAGTTCAAACAACAACGTAGTTGCTTTGGGCGGATTAAATTGCTATTTAACAACAACACAGTAACAATTGAAAAACTTGTGTTCAAACAGGATAACAAACTTTTCTGACAATGTTTGAGTGATCCTCTTACCAATCACAATGTTGTTTATAGGAACAAGTTTAATATGCTACTAGTGCTCTTTTGTTAGTACGCAATGAAATCAGCCCTGTCATACATCAGAAAACATTTATTCTATTTTCTTATGTGTTAGATTTACACGTTGGATTAGTGTTGTGGATATTGATATTTGACTGATATTAACAATGCTGATGTTATCAATATATGATATATTCAGAAGTAACTATCCAACTACAAGAAAAAGTCATCAATCAATATAAATGTTTCAAACAATTCACTTATGGATATGAAGTACTTAACACACGTTTCGATTTAAACAAAACAATAAGGAACAAATTAATAAAATAACTAATGTACTATACTTGCTGTAATATTAGTAAATCGCAGTGTATCGATAGGATAGCCAACAGCAACATAAATCTCTTGTTCGAATATTCTTAGCTTCGAATAACTGAAGAAGTCAAAGATCTTCTTTACGGAGTCAAAAACGCATTCGTTTTAAATGTTTCCTGAAGCATTATATTTTATGATCGTCATTTACACGACTTCGGTGGCCTTCACGATGATCCGATTGCACAGAAGACGTGCCGGTGTTGTCATAATTGGATAAGATTTGAACCTATCACCATGCTACTAGTGCTCTTTTGTTAGTACGCAATGAAATCAGCCCTGTCAGACATCAGAAAACATTTATTCTATTTTCTTATGTGCTAGATTTACACGTTGGATTAGTTTTGTGGATATTGATATTTGACTCATATTAACAATGCTGATGTTATCAATATATGATATATTCAGAAGTAACTATCCAACTTCAAGAAAAAGTCATCAATCAATATAATTATTTCAAACAAATCACTTATGGATAGGAAGTACTTAACACACGTTTCGATTTAAACAAAACAATAAGGAATAAATTAATAAAATAACTAATATACTATACTTGCTGTAGTATTAGTAAATCGCAGTGTATCGATAGGATAGCCAACAGTAACATAAATCTATCGTTCGAATATTCTTAGCTTCGAATAACTGAAGAAGTCAAAGATCTTCTTTTCGGAGTCAAAAACGATTTCGTTTTAAATGTTTCCTGAAGCATTATATTTTATGATCGTCATTTACACCACTTCGGTGGCCTTCACGATGATCCGATTGCACAGAAGACGTGCCGGTGTTGTCATAATTGGATAAGATTTGAACCTATCACACCAGAAGCCACCGTGCCCTGTACGATCCCAAGAAATCAGGTCTGTCAGTGCGTTTGTTTTTTAACACAGTTCTACATCTCATCGCAGAACAAAAAAAAAAACGAGTGCCGTGAGCGTGAACGAGGATGTATAATTGAACTCATTTATTTTAAATTCATACATTTAGCGGTGGATAAAACATGCAATCGTCAACGAACCGCAGCGGTGCTGAAAAGTATCTCCCTTCGCCAACCACCAACCCAGCGAATGCAGCTGCAGTCGCCCTCGCGTTTGTCGCTCGAGCGCGGTTGGATCGTGACCGTAAGGGAGCAGTGAAATAAAATGCACATATATCAGTGGAGCCAGTTAATGAACAGCAATAGCGATTTGCTCCGGCCGTGTTCTGTTTGTTGTGTACTGCCATTTTTCTGTCTCGCTACATGACACTGATGCCGCATGGCGGCGTTTGTTCGTTAATGGATGTAAAGCAACCTTCCGCGAAATCGTTATGATGAACATGACAACGCGTGAGCGATTAGGCTAGCGTGGCTTTCGCTTCAGTTGCGGACATTTGACCGGCAGTTTTTGTGTTGACGGTTTACCATTTTGAAACAGTTGAATCAGTGGATTGTTTGAATATTTGAAAAGGCGTTAGTAGTAGTAGTTGGGCAGGCAATTTGCTGCTTCATGTGGAGGTATTTATAATTGCATGTTAAAAGCAATTAATCCGCCGAGTGACTACCGAGAATTTGCCAATTAAAGCTGATACTGGAAACATAACAATAACATGCGGTTATCAGCAGAACAAATAATGTATTGTTGACACTTAGTGTACTCAAATTTCATAACGAATATGCAATGATATTTTTCTCTAGAACAATTTTGTTATTCGTGAGTACTGTCAAGAGAATGACGAGTTATTCAGTAACGAAGGACTAGACTTATTTTTCCGAAATTATTTTTCGAAACTTCACGTATAGTACACCAAATTATCTAGATGCTTGAAAAATATAAGCAATGCTAGCAATTTAATGGATGGATTTATTTTATTCTTCTTCATCATTGGGACATCGATCTATCCGAGCATGTCTGGTGTTTTTCGGTTCGAACTTAACTATACCTTCATAACCTGATACTCACTATCCACTCGTTCTAGGAGGTGTTGATCCAGAAAAGATTTCGGATTTTCGTTTCAATTGTATAATTACTGTAAAACATTGTTAAAATTATTTTATTTTCTAGCAAAACGATAGAATTTAAATGCAGTCAGGATTAGTAGACGAACAGGAGGTTTTTATATAAAAAAAAGTTTTTTGAAGGCACTCATAATATGTGTTGAATTATTGCTATTTTGAGTGAAGAATAGCGGCTTTCCCAATTTAATACTTTAATACTAATTTGGGTTGCTTCAATGTAATGCGCACTATTATTAATTTTTATTTTAAGTCCTTTTTCTATTAATTACCTATTTATATATTTTCATTAAATGTTTTTGTTTGTTAATCTCGATTCATATGAGACGTAATGCATTTGTTATTTTGATATATACATGTTATGCTATTATAAATTGATTGTAAATTAACGATAAAACCTACTTACAAGCATACATTTAACAGAATATGTCGATCGGCACCAAACACCACTGTAAACCACCACTATATCTACTATAAACTCCCGTGACTCCCTTTTTCGTCACGACATTGACCATAAATGACATGGTATCGTCACTAAAGTGAATAAAAATTAAACGCTCTTTGATAAAGTGTGCCCCGAAGGTGTCTGTGCACGCTCGTTTGGTAAACACCAACATAAGCGAGCCACGATAATGGCCCTTTAATAGATCTACCAAACCCACCGAAATGACCACATACACTCCAGAAATAGACTAATTTATAGTATGATGTGTG
>KZ072414.1:74379-90008 GCA_002091845.1 Anopheles cracens
CTCAAAAACACCAAACACCACCCCCCTCATCGCGAAGACATGAATCGGATCAGCATATCAAAGTCAATCAATTAAAGTGAATCGGATTGTGGTGAGAGTTAAAATTATGCAAATTTCGCAAATACCGAACAAAAATCCTCCAAACCCTGGCGGATACATACGCGCGCACCGTGCGTAGGTTTGGTGGTGCGATGTAAGCCACGCAATCGCCTCCATCTTCGCGGTGCGTCCCCCATACGCGTGTGTGTGCAAGAGCATGTGAACATCTTTGATCCTTGTTATCATCGTAAGCACGCAAACAAGACGCCGGGGCGCATCCTTCCATGCCGGAACACGCGAACGGTTACGCTACGCTACGGATAGGGCTTTCAGTGGGATTGAAAAACAAAAGGAGCTAAATTACATTGCCAACATTCCGCTGACGTGCCAACGACGGGATCCGAACCGAACGCGTTCAGGGTCGTGCGTTATTGTTGCGTACGACGCGCGATGTATCATTTGCATAGGACGATAAGAGATAGCCGAAGAAATCCACCCGGCTCACTAACGTAAACAGTGTGCATTACACGCGGTCGTGGACTAATGCTGAGGAACCAACGCAAGGAACGTGTGCATGTGGCTGTGGCCAATTAGGAGACTATTGTTGAGCCATAAATAATAACACCCAGCGAATACATAGCTCAGCATATGGTGTCTGTAGTCATCTACGGAAATTGATATTAGGCTCAAATCGATTCGCTTCAGTGAGAAATTCCCTTACAAGGTCAAAGATGCTTCGTTGAATTGATTTTTTTTCTGGATAATACTAGACGCAACAGACGCTATCAGGATCTGTTGGAAGAAAAACTTATATTAGTTATATAACTTGGAAATATGGGTTTTACAAAATGCATGAGTCTACCTAAGTCCAGTATTGAATGGGGGATAGAATCCGTATTTAGATCCGTTCAAAATACATATGTTGCATGAGGTATACAACGTTTACGGTGCTTTTATTGCTTGTTATTTTTAATTTTGCCATTAAAATATGTCTCCCGGCTTAACTAGCTCAAAGGAAATGTTATTTTTTCTTTCTATCTTAATTTTGATGATCAATTAAGATGGCCTACCCATTATTTTACACGCGTTTGAACACAGGCTTCAGCATTTCAAACAGACATTAAGTTAAAGCATGAAAAATGAGTTCGTTTAATTAGCAGTTAGTATATTTTAACAATCAACTGGTACATAAGAAAAGGAATGATAGAGCACAACACAAGAAGAGAGACAACTTATTTAAACTCCGTACGGATGTGGAATGTCAGCTTCGAATTTACAGCTGTTCCTCCTTGATGACCGATTTTCCGTCTTTGTTACGCGAAATTCTATAGTAGTTTTCGAACTTGTCCAGCTTCTTGACAAACTCCTCGTCGTGTGTGATTATGATTAACAAAAAATTACCCGACGCCCGTTCCGCCACAATGCCACGCAGCGACTCGCACAGCGAATCAATGTTGTCCCGGTCCAGATTAGTGGTCGGTTCGTCCAGTGCCATCACGCCGCAGTTGCTGCTAAACGTTTCCGACAACGCGAGCCTTATGATCAGCGAAGCCAGCACCTTCTGGCCGGCACTGCAACGGCCCCGCATATCTATCTCGACGTCATGCTTCGCCTGCACCACACCGTACGTGTAGACGCGCCGCCGATCCGACCGCTCCGCCACACCCTCATCCAGCGTGTTGATGCGTATGTAGTCGATGTCGTTCCCGCGGTAGATGTCGCGCCACAGCGAGTAGATGGTACGATTGATTTCTTGCATCTTTTCCGTGTGATACTCGCGCAGCGCACTCTCCAGGGCATCGCGGTACTTCTTGATATCGCCGATAATCTTTCGCTGCACTATCGATTCACTCAGTGTGGTGACGTAGTTGCGGACCGCGTTGCGGAACTCGCTTCGGTTGAGCTCTTTGCGAAGGTCTGCCATCTGATGCTGCAGCTCAGCTATCTGACCATTTATCTCACTCCGCTTGGCCTGCAACCCGTCGCGTAGATCGATCAGACGATTGCGTTCCTTCTGCACGCTGCCCAGCTCCATCTCTCCCATACTCTTCACCAACAGCTCCAGCTCGGCCTCAAGATCCTCGGTTTCGCGTACCAGGCGCTTTAAGTCGCGATTGTCCTTCAGGTCTCGTTCCCGCAGATGTTGCGTGGCAATGTCCTGTCGGAGTTTTTCAATCGATTTATTGCGCTGTTCCATAGCGCGTTGGGCTTGATCTCGGTCCCGCTGGAACTGATCAGCTTTTGTCTGCAAGCGGCGCAACTCGTCAACCAGATTCAGCGCTGCCAGCTCATCCAGCTCACAGCTCAACCGAACGATTTCAGTTTCCTCCCAGCGCAGACCATCCAATGCTTGGCGCATCTTTTGCAGATCTTTGCCGTTTCGCTCCTTCGTCCGCTGCTTCTGCTCCTGTTCTTGTAGGAGTTGCTCCTTCACGGGAGTCAGACGCAGTTCCGCCGTGTTCAGCTCATCGTCCAGTGTGGTAATTTTGGCACCGAGTTCGGCGACTTTTGCACGCTTCTGTTCCAGCGACTGGACCGACTCCTGCAACTTTAACTTTTTCGATTTCATTTGATTGTTGCGCGACTGTAGGTTGTTCAGTTTCTCCGTTTTGGTATCGATCGAATTCTGCATATCATCCACCAGAGTGCGTTCGGTTTTATACTTGGCGCGCAATGTTTCACGCTCCGCTTTCAGCGATTCTATCGAGCCGCCGTCGGATGTTTGCGTGCCCAGCTGAGTGCGCAACTCTTCTACGCCCCGTTTCATACGCTCCCACTCCGTGCTAAGCTTATCCAGGATGCTCATATCTCCGACGATCGTATTGATCAGCTGCATGTTGGCCGTCGGTTCCGAAACGGCGAGCTGTTGCTCTTCGAGATCGTCCGATGCGCCAGTAAGTCGTTTTTCCGTTTCCTGCAGCTGCTGCTTCAGTAGCGGCAGTTCTTTCTTTTGCTTTTCAAGTCGCTCCGAAATCGGCTTCAGTGCCAGCAACTTATCGTAGTCGGTGCGGTCTTTCTTGAGCGTGCGTTCGAGGGTTTCAATCTTCTCCGGCAGCCGGCGTATTTCGTCCGACAGCTTTCCACTTACGTCGCGCACATCCTCACTCTCCAGTCCCTTCTCGCACACCGGACAGCAGCGATCGTTTTCGAGGTTGGAAATGAACTTCTGATACAACACTACGGCCGAGCGTGCCTCGCCGTGTTCCATGTTGTTTTTGATAATTTTCTCGTTCAGTTTTGCCAGCACGTCCTCGTATGCGTTACCCCGGCAGGCACTGTAGATCTTCTCTTCTGCCTCCGCCAACTCACGCTCCAGTCGATCAAGTTGCTGCTTTTGACTCTTGCGCGTAGTCTCCATCTCTGTCACGGTCGCCTGCGCTCTGTGTATTTTGTCGTTCACAGTTTTAACGTCTTTTTGCAGCGTATCGTAAAGCGTTTGCAGATTGCTCTTGTAGCCCGACTCGATCGTTCGATCGGGGAACAGTTGCCGTAAGCTTTCGGCGTGCTTGTTGCGCAATCGCCGTACTTCCGTCTCACGACCCGTACACTGCTGTTCTTTCAGGGTGAGTTCCTGTTCCTTCATCGCCATCTCGTTCAGGGAGCTGATGCGTTCGTCCAAACGATCCAGCTGATCTTGCAGCTGATCACGCAGCTTCTTCCGTTCGGTCAGTTCGCTTTTCATAGCCGGCAGATTGGTTGTCTTTACCTGTGATTCATACTCCTGCTCGAGCCGATCGATTTCGTCGATCAAACGTTTTAGCGTTTCGGCCGATCGTTCGATTTCGGTTACTTCACGTGCGGTTTGTGACTTTTCCCGCTCCAGCTGATCTATTTGTTTGCGCTTCGACAAACAGTCACTCTCCAGGGTAGCTTTTGTTTCACGCAGTGTATCGATGCGTTTTTGCGCGCGTGTATCTTCCTCCTCGAAGCTTTTTGTTTTCGTTTGCATCAGTTGCTCTTCCGTCTTGATGGCGTTACGGATAGAAGCAAGAGCTGAATCGACTTCTTCTTCTTCCGCCTCCGCCAACTCACGCTCCAGTCGATCGAGCTGTTGCTTTTGACTCTTGCGCGTAGTCTCCATCTCCGTCACGGTCGCCTGCGCTCTGCGTATTTTATCGTTCACAGTTTTAACGTCTTTTTGCAGCGTATCGTAAAGCGTTTGCAAATTGCTCTTGTAGCCCGACTCGATCGTTCGATCGGGGAACAGTTGCCGTAAGCTTTCAGCGTGCTTGTTGCGCAATCGCCGTACTTCCGTCTCACGACCCGTACACTGCTGTTCTTTCAGGGTGAGTTCCTGTT
The DNA here is from genome assembly GCA_002091845.1 of Anopheles cracens. Taxonomy (NCBI): domain Eukaryota; kingdom Metazoa; phylum Arthropoda; class Insecta; order Diptera; family Culicidae; genus Anopheles; species Anopheles cracens. The sequence continues at coordinate 78,718 of KZ072414.1, forward strand.
CCTTCATCGCCATCTCGTTCAGGGAGCTGATGCGTTCGTCCAAACGATCCAGCTGATCTTGCAGCTGATCACGCAGCTTCTTCCGTTCGGTCAGTTCGCTTTTCATAGCCGGCAGATTGGTTGTCTTTACCTGTGATTCATACTCCTGCTCGAGCCGATCGATTTCGTCGATCAAACGTTTTAGCGTTTCGGCCGATCGTTCGATTTCGGTTACTTCACGTGCGGTTTGTGACTTTTCCCGCTCCAGCTGATCTATTTGTTTGCGCTTCGACAAACAGTCACTCTCCAGGGTAGCTTTTGTTTCACGCAGTGTATCGATGCGTTTTTGCGCGCGTGTATCTTCCTCCTCGAAGCTTTTTGTTTTCGTTTGCATCAGTTGCTCTTCCGTCTTGATGGCGTTACGGATAGAAGCAAGAGCTGAATCGACTTCTTCGGCACCGTCGTTGTCTATGGATGCCGTGACTTTTAGTTTTCCTGCTAACACCGTGATCTTTCTCCCGCGCTCCACTTGCAGTTCTCGTTCACGCTTTTGTTTTTCCAGCAACTCAATCTTCTGCCCGTCTGTTGTTTGCAGTTTCTGTTGCAGCGAACGTTCCTGAATCTTTAGTTGCTGCATTTCCGATTCCTCCGATTCCAGCTCAGATTGCTTGGCAGCGGATGTTTGCTGGAAGACGCGGATCTCAACCTCTAGTTCTGGCAATGAACCTGCAAAAAGTTTGTTTATCTTTGATTTCAACTGTTGGCCTTGTTCCTGTTTGCTTTTAATCCTAAAAAAAAGAAATTATTGTACGTTAATGTCTATGTTATTCATATCTACATTTATCATTACTTACTTGGAAGAAAATTCAATTTTCTTTGCCAGCAGTGACGAATATTGGCGCTCGACTAGAGCCAACTCTTCAAGCTTATTCTGGATTGGTTTAATGTCCGTTTCCAAATCGGTAATTGTTTGTCGGAGCTTCGTCTGCTTTCGTTCGCCGTCTTCGAGTTGCAGTTGTTTAGTTTCTGCCTGCAACTTCACATTCTGCAACAGTTTCAAGTCACCAAGCTTCTCCTTGTACCGCTCGTTATACTCCTTGCTGATCTTAATTAACTTGTCGATGACGCGGTTGTACTCTGTCGTACCAAAGATGGCATCAAACTTCTTTTTTAATTCTTTCGGCTCATCCAACGGCCAGCACGATTCTTCCTGATGGCAAAATATGACGTTGTTTAGGATGGCCTTCGATACGCCCATTGCGTCGCACATTTCGTTGTTGATGTCCGCTATGCGAGAGCGGGTCACAGTCGTTTTCTCCTTCGTTTGCGCATTCTCCATGCAGAGCGTCGAATCCAGCGTCTCGAACTTGGGATTTTTCCCTTTTTGAGTAATTTTCATAGAACGCACAGCGGAAACGGTGTTTCCCGTAAAGTCCTTTACCATGAGCTTGACCTGCCCCAAGCTTTCCACGGAGTTGAAAATTTTGGGATCGTGCACAAATCCAACGCCACGGTTCGTGCCAGGCGGAACCTCTCCGGTCAGCCCGTACTTCAGACACTCTATAATAGTGGTTTTGCCGCAACCATTTTGCCCCACGATTAACGTGAGCGGCGAACGGAAGTTAATTTGCTAAAAATAACATGCACACACAATACAGTTAGTAAAATATGTCCGCCCTACAGTTTTTTGTTGCTACTCACTTGTACATCCCCGCTTTCAATGCCAAAACTTCGAATACCTCGAATTTCCAGCTTCTTTATCGTGGACATGATGGGGATCTGTTTGTTACCGGACTGTGTATGTGCTGTTGACGTATTTCACGTAAATTCGTGTATGCTCCAAACGCGTGCTATATGAACAATACTCTTGTTTTTATTTGCGAGGTGGATACAACTATTACGGAAAAGCCGCTTAGGAGTTAATTTCAATATTAGTTATAGAATTGATTGAAATAAGATATTATGCACCAGCGAGCGGTTGTTTACCGAACGATCACAACAAAAAATCACGGCAATTTGGACAAGGCGCCAAAACACCAGCTGTCAAAATACCTATTTTGATTCCCACATGACGCAAACATTTTGAAATTAAGGCTAGTGGCACTCTGCAATCACACGTAAGATATTTGACAGTTGCCGCGTACGCTGCAAGGTCCCTTTAGGGACCAGGTTGTCGCATTGTTGCTTTAGTCGGTTTTGTAATTTTGACAGTTTGGTCCAAAGCGTGCTTGTTTGTATACCTTTGTTTAGCCCTCGATTTTTATTTAAGCACTGTTACGAACAAATTGGAGTCGAGTAAAAGAGGTCAAGCAGAGCAACTATACAAACACAGTGTATGTTTGTCAACTTTAATACGCATCACTTGGGCATGAGTGGTCCGTTAAATCATGCAGGGTTGATAGAGCCATGCACAGTACCAGCTAATCCTAGGAGTAGATGCCTCATCGAAAATGTCGTGACACTTCCTTCGGTACAAGGCTTCTGGTACAATTGACCGTTTATTTGTACGCTGATAACCCATATATTCCTGGGGCATATGTCCACTATTGTGCCTCTGTCTTGCTTTATTTTAAATTCCATACAATTCCGCTGCTATAAAGCGAGCGGGTCCTCTGAATGAAGCCTCTTATCAGCTCTGCCCTGCTCGTGCCCACTTCAGTGCTAGTCACGGCTGGATGGCTTTCTTCGTGCCGATTGAACTATGGTTGTGTTGTTATGTTTTTTTAATTAAAAAAAACTGGAAGGCAGATCAACATCAAGACCTAACTGAGTTTTTACAGTTTCAAATCTCCATTTTTTGCATCTGATAACTGCGTAGTCTATTCCTTGCCAAAAGGAAAACAAATGAAAAGAATTGAAAATAATAGCTCTAAAGATAATTGCCGTATTCCTTGGAACCAGTCAAACCTTCCAATTTCATCGCATTCTTTCATCGTGTTAATTAGAACATGCCTCAGGGTCTTAATGATGGAAATATTCGTCAAAATTTCTCAGACTAAAGCTTTGTCGTTTTTTTATTTGGAATTCTTCGGAAAGATCATAAATAAAACTCACAAACCATGTTCGATGAAAATTGTCTACAAGCTGAAATCCTTGCTACGCCGGAAGGATTTTACAATCTATATACCATCTTAATATTCTTCATAGGCACAACAACCACAAGTGAGTTTGCTAATGCTGGTTTTCTTAGATTTAGTTATTACCTGTAGCCTGGGCAGTCAGTTCTGCGTACGGATGCTGTGCTAGTGCACAGGACTCAATTACACACAGTTAACTGGATAACATCCCCTAAAGAAGCAGCATCCAAAAGAGGACATAATGAATTATGAGAATGTTCAAAATAGTGAATCTGAATCAATCATAAATCTTGGAATGTAAAACATGCATACTGCTCATGACCTATCTTAATGAATAAATTTCGTCCACTTCCAACACTAATATAGATATCTTTCATTTCGGAATTTTTAGTCAATTTTATTGCGCTCCTCAATAGAGAAGGTGCTCCTCAATTCATCACCTTAGGGTTTTGATGATACCACCACAATAACATGCATCTGGTGAAGGACACCTCTGAAAAATTAAGATCCCACGAGATCGCCATATTCATGGCATAGAGCGAGGTAGTTACGCTATGTATATTACGCATCTTGCGCTCCTCAATAGAGAAGGTGCTCCTCAATTCATCACCTTAGGGTTTTGATGATACCACCACAATAACATGCATCTGGTGAAGGACACCTCTGAAAAATTAAGATCCCACGAGATCGCCATATTCATGGCATAGAGCGAGGTAGTTACGCTATGTATATTACGCATTGAATTCGAGTAAAATTGAGCTTCAAGCAAGCTAAGTAGCCCACGAAAATTGGAGTCGAGTAAAAGAGGTCAAGCAGAGCAACTATACAAACACAGTGTATGTTTGTCAACTTTAATACGCATCACTTGGGCATGAGTGGTCCGTTAAATCATGCAGGGTTGATAGAGCCATGCACAGTACCAGCTAATCCTAGGAGTAGATGCCTCATCGAAAATGTCGTGACACTTCCTTCGGTACAAGGCTTCTGGTACAATTGACCGTTTATTTGTACGCTGATAACCCATATATTCCTGGGGCATATGTCCACTATTGTGCCTCTGTCTTGCTTTATTTTAAATTCCATACAATTCCGCTGCTATAAAGCGAGCGGGTCCTCTGAATGAAGCCTCTTATCAGCTCTGCCCTGCTCGTGCCCACTTCAGTGCTAGTCACGGCTGGATGGCTTTCTTCGTGCCGATTGAACTATGGTTGTGTTGTTATGTTTTTTTCTCTACCAGCTACAAGCTACAGGACGAAAAAATGGTTGATGGTTCATAGTAGAGCAAATTTATATACCATTTCACGATCCTTGTCATCTGATACCGTCAATTTGTCACAATGATAACAAAGTGCCTTCCAAAGCCTCATAACCCCCGCGTTGACGAATACGCGTTGTTGCATTATTCATTTTTCGGTTGTAAACTGCCCCACAACCGACCATTTATATAGCACTAAATATCGATGAATGTGGTGCGGGTTACCTCGAGATCACGTCACGTAGTGCGCCGCACTGAACCGGTTGATACTGCGTCAATCCATTTCGCTGAAGATCCGTGATAAGGCACACATGGATCGCCAATTGCGCTCTTTAAGCCGCCGGCTGCTCGCTAGTTGAGTTCGAGCGTACTCGCGCCGAGCACAACTAGGTACCGGTAATTTGATTATTGCATTTCAATTGGCGTACAATTAAAAAATTCTGCGGTTTATTTTAATAAATGAGAACAGTTCGATCCATGCTCTGTTTGTATGCAATTCTCCTCCACTAATTGCATGGCATGGAACCGATGTTTGGAGTGCGCGTTTTCTAACATAGGCCCCATTTTCTCTGAGAAATCATTTAATGATAAATGTCACCTTAAATTACGACACCAACGCGTATCACCGTATATTGTTATTGTGCCACGTTACACGGCGGAAAGTGCACGTGAAAAACGTAATGTTAATCAGCTTCGTCTGTCCCCTTCAAGTGTGACGCAGTTAGTGTGTCCTGGTCGGGAGAGAAAACTCCTTTCACTTCGCAAGTTTTAAAATCGCGATGAAACCAACCAACCAAGGGATAAGGTGATGATGATGATGATGATGATGGGGAGCCCATGCCTGGCCGTGGTGCGTCGATAAATTTCCATTGTGTCGCCTTCACGGACGGTAGCCGCTAACGAGCTCTCCTGCGTATTGACCTTGGCAGCCTCGACGCCAATAATACTACGCCGGAATGAACTTGGGCCCGCCGGAGAGAGTGTGGGGGGGGGGAGGGGCCATCACGGTCACACCAACCACGCTCGGCCGGCGGTGTGACGGCTGTGATGACCGCATCAAGGAAGCAGGAAGTGGATTTTCCGGCCAGATCCCCCTTGGGTCTCGTTCGAGAGTCGCCGTCGTGAAGAACGCGGTTTCTTTTTCTTCTGTTTGTTGCTCCTCACACCTACCCTACCATTCGTCGAGTGTTATGTGTGTGTGTGCGTGGTGATGGGTGAAGAAAACCGCGCACTACTTCCATACCGCCCGTTCGCTCGCGCGAAGGAGGCACATGTCAGAATCACTTTGTTTGTGATGTTTTTTTTTGTTTTGTTTTTGCGTCGCTCCATGTATCTCATTATCGGTTTCCACTCTTCATTTCCACCAGTGGAGTGGGGTGAAGACAGTTGGTAGACGCTTTGTGTTTTTCCTCCCCGTTATTACACGCGCACGTGTATGGGCCACACACAACGACACGCTCTCGCCATGCGTGCGTGCATCACCAGCATGCAGATGCGCTGGCAACGGAATTTCCACCCAGTGCTTTTTTTCCCCATTACGATATGGCAATAATTGGACGTAATGGAAAGTGATTTCCTCGTTGATGACTTTACTAGCGTTTTCGTTGCATTTCCCTGCGGCAGTGCTCGTTTTGTGTTTTTTTTCTTTTCGCCGTTTGTTGTGAGCGTATGATATGATATGGTATGATAAAGTATATTATTTTTTTGTATATCTCATCGAATAATTGAATAGTATAAATAGTAAGTCTACTAGGCTGGGTTAGGGCAAACAAGTAGAAGTTTTTACGTGGTTATTATCAGATGAATCTCGCAAAAAACATCATTTTAATCTAACTTGCTGCTGATATTAAAATTGCGTTCTGAAAACCTGTCACTCAAGGTCGGAGGACGTACTCTAAAAAAGTATATAAATAAACAGAACAATCGAGAAACCTAACTAAAGTCATAGATGCTATTTTGGAAGAGAAAATATTTATTTATTTTTATTATATCTTAGACATTTATTTGTCTTTTTCTATTACCAAATTTAAAATCGTAGATAATACGCCAAGCTCTCTAAAATATTCAGCAATGATTTATTGAAGAGATCGTTGATTCCAGTGTGAAAATATGTCCACAAAGCCAAAGGCAAAACGATAACATTTACAATTTTATTTTGAATTTATCTCGTTTTTAAACGTTTTATTCTTTCTTATTAAATTGTAACGAATGCAACATAAAAAAGGTTAAAGTCTGCTCAGTCGTTTATGAGTTGTTGTGAAGAGACGTTTGAAAAGAGAAAAAAACAAGTAAAAATAATATTGATAATGTGCAACTTCTCACTGAACGATTCACTGTCATTTTTCATTACAATTCATGTGTTCATTATTAGTTTCACGAGTTCATTTCTATTTTATTCACCCTAACCGCATCCTTGTAGTTCAATAAGTACGTAAAAATGCAGTAAAACCGCCGTGCCTGGTGTTGTTGCACACCGAACGATGAATCCATCCAGCTCGTTCTGTCCATGTCTCGGTGACAGCATTCCGTGTTCTTTCCCCGTTCCAGAACAGACGATTCGCGCTCAGTGAGTCATGCGTTGACAAACCCACTGGCTTATCGCGTAGTTTCCAGCGTTTAAAATCGGCGTGTTTTTGTATGCATAATTTGTCCCATACGCTCACGAGCGATAATGACGATGACGATGATGGCGGCCGTCGCTGGCGGTGGATTTTCAAGCAGAACCGGTCAAATGTATTGCACGTCACAACAACAGTGCATTTGCATCGCAACTATGGGGATTTAAAATGATCTAGAGGATTCAAATCGGGACGTGTTATAGTTGCACAGCTGAGTGGGCAATTAAAGATCGATTATTGTGCTCCCGCACTGGCCGTTCGCTGCATAGAATGCGTTAGCTGTTTGAGTGCAAGAACTAATGCAGTAGTGTTTAATAACTCATGACTAAAGCATGCTTGTGAATGAAGTATTATTTCATTTATTTGTTAACTTTGTAGGTGCGCTCTAGGTCCGTTTCCCTCGATCGTAACCATGGTCTAGTGCGAGCGAACGCATAATCGTCGTGCGTGCGTGCGTGCGTGTCTGTTCGTTTGATGGAAATGCAGGTATTTGTGGCACTGTTCACGCAAACCCATTATGGCGCGAAGTACACAGTGTCCAGGACACCGAATCGCTTCCGCTGTTTTGTTGGTGGAATTACATAAAATCGCTCTCCACATAACACATTGGAACCGCATTAAGCTTTCCAAATGGTGGTAACAGTCAAGAAAGTGAATAATGTTCCGATGTCATTAGCTAAACTTGTGATTACATCCATAAGATTACAGATTACATCCATAAGGTTGAATTGTTGAGTTCATCAAACTGTTCCTGTTTATATATGAGTATTTATTACTTAAAATAGGAACTGTGCGTTAACTAATGCGGCCAAGCGCATATCTTAAACCTTTTCCAGCATATTCTTAATAATTAAGTCACTAAAAGTTAATCACTAAATGTAAAGTAAAGATATAAATTCTGAAATGACACTCTTTTTCTCATTTATTTTCTGCAGGCTGACGATAAATCGCTTCTGGCACGATTTTACCATGCCGATCGTGCGCTGACAGCGATCGCCAGCGAGCTGGACAGCTTCGATGGACGGGCAGAACCCGTTCGGTGCACCCGGCTTGTCAGCCGTCTACGCCAGGGCCAGGTAAGGGGTAGAAAGTGCGCGACATTTCTCAGCATATCAGTTAACGCTTTGTTCTTCCACCGTTTCCGGCAGGATCGCGTACTGGCAATCACCAATCAAATAATGGACGAACTGCTCGGCGACGACCGTGCGCAGCGTGCCTTTCGCGTGAAGTTTCCCGAGGAGGTGCTGCAGGAGAGTCTCGCCGGGCAGCTGTGGTTCGGTGCCGAGTGTCTAGCAGCCGGCTCGTCAATTCTGAACCGCGAGGTCGAGTCGGCAAAGATGCGCCCGCTGGCAAAGGCGGTTACCAAGAGTCTCGAGATCGTGCGGAACCGTCTCCGGGAGCAGTGCCTTCGCAATAACACGCCAAACAGCCCGACGCTCCGGCTGGACTTCAACGATGCGGCCACGGAGCAGCTGTACGAAAGTCTAAAGATATTCGACCGTCTGTTCGCGGAGTTCGAGCTGGTGTACGTGAGTGCGATGGTGCAGGTGAAGACGAAGCAGGAGTACGAAATGCAGGAGCTGATCTGCGTACTGTTCTCCGAGACGCTGCAGCGCGCGCTCAAGACGGGGCTGCTCGAGCAGGATCAGGTGGACTCGTACGATCCGGCGCTGATGTTCTCCATTCCCCGGTTGGCGATCATCGCGGGGCTGGTGATCTTCCGGGACGGGCCGCTGAACATGGACCAGCCGGCCGATAATATTTCGGAGATGTTTCGACCGTTCCGGAAGCTGCTCATAAAGATGCGCGATTTGCTGCACACGCTGACGAAGCACGAGCTGTACCAGCTGGAGAAGCTGCTCTGCACGAACGAGGAGATTAGCGCGAGCGAACAATTGATCTGTGATGAAAATGGTGGTAATGGTGGTGCGGGTGAAAGCAGTGTGCGCGAGGAGCAGTCGGATGCTCACGAGCCGGTCGGTGAAAGCCAGGAGCATGTGGTCATTGTGACGACCGTCACGACGTTGAATGCGATAGACGTCGTTGCTGACGGTAGGAAGGGCGGGCATGATGCTAGTGGCGGTGGAGACGATGGTGGTGGTAAAAGTTCGCATATAGTTAGTCAAGGTTACGATGTGAACACGGAGAGTGGTATGGTGGGATTCGATACAAACAAACCCGGGTGCAATGATAACAGCACGGAATGCTGTAGCAACAGTAGAGCTAAAAATCGTCATAATCAGCAGCATTTGCGGAAGGGATCGGCCGTTCCGCAGCATTCCTCACAAGCATCGGAACCGATCGGCTACGGTGCTGCTCGTCACGCGAACGACGCAACGACAGCGGTAGATGAAGACAATAATAACTACATTCGGACTGAGGGCGACGACGAAGAGGAGGAGGAAGAGGACGACGAAACCGAAGTGGATGCAATTTTAAAGGACGGACTTGTCACCACAGACTGTGCCTCGGGATACCTCATACCGAACACTAACTTTGGCAACCTGTTGCAGACGAACGAGGCACCTCTAACGGACAGCTTCATTGCAACGGACGATGAATTGCGGTTACTCGGTGCCGAAATGTCCTCCCCCTCGGCGGTGACCCACGCCAACATTGAAAGTATTCTTGCAAACACTGGACCAGCCGGCTGTCAGCAACAGCTGGTCGATTCGGACTCGGGTCACGGTACGGGAAACCACAGCACCGATATGTCTCCCGAACTGGACACGGAACGGACGGTAGCTGCCGTTACCACAACGGTGGCGCAACAAGTGGAACCGATCGCGGAGCACGATAGCAGTGTGAGTAAATCCGTTCGCGTACGTTCGAGGAGCGGCAGCATGCACAAACATGCAGAAATCAGTGAATCTTCGAGTGACGAGGACGAGGAAGCAGATGTGGATGAGGATGTGGAAGACGTGGACGCCGATGATGACGATGACGAGGAAGAGGAAGAGAAAGTGGGGGAGGAAGAGGAACGCAGTGCAGCCGACATCAAATTCGTGATAGGCGGACCGCCAAAGGACTCAAAAATGCACGCTGCCAAAGAATTCTCAGCACGGCCCAGCTCCAGCAGCCAAACGAAGCAATCGCAATACACCAATCATCATCGCAAGCAAACCCATCACCGGCCGCGAGCCTCAACGTCAACGTCGGCGGCATCGTCGCATCGCAAACCTCAATCTCATCAACACCGTCGGATGCTCACGAGCCGGTCGGTGAAAGCCAGGAGCATGTGGTCATTGTGACGACCGTCACGACGTTGAATGCGATAGACGTCGTTGCTGACGGTAGGAAGGGCGGGCATGATGCTAGTGGCGGTGGAGACGATGGTGGTGGTAAAAGTTCGCATATAGTTAGTCAAGGTTACGATGTGAACACGGAGAGTGGTATGGTGGGATTCGATACAAACAAACCCGGGTGCAATGATAACAGCACGGAATGCTGTAGCAACAGTAGAGCTAAAAATCGTCATAATCAGCAGCATTTGCGGAAGGGATCGGCCGTTCCGCAGCATTCCTCACAAGCATCGGAACCGATCGGCTACGGTGCTGCTCGTCACGCGAACGACGCAACGACAGCGGTAGATGAAGACAATAATAACTACATTCGGACTGAGGGCGACGACGAAGAGGAGGAGGAAGAGGACGACGAAGCCGAAGTGGATGCAATTTTAAAGGACGGACTTGTCACCACAGACTGTGCCTCGGGATACCTCATACCGAACACTAACTTTGGCAACCTGTTGCAGACGAACGAGGCACCTCTAACGGACAGCTTCATTGCAACGGACGATGAATTGCGGTTACTCGGTGCCGAAATGTCCTCCCCCTCGGCGGTGACCCACGCCAACATTGAAAGTATTCTTGCAAACACTGGACCAGCCGGCTGTCAGCAACAGCTGGTCGATTCGGACTCGGGTCACGGTACGGGAAACCACAGCACCGATATGTCTCCCGAACTGGACACGGAACGGACGGTAGCTGCCGTTACCACAACGGTGGCGCAACAAGTGGAACCGATCGCGGAGCACGATAGCAGTGTGAGTAAATCCGTTCGCGTACGTTCGAGGAGCGGCAGCATGCACAAACATGCAGAAATCAGTGAATCTTCGAGTGACGAGGACGAGGAAGCAGATGTGGATGAGGATGTGGAAGACGTGGACGCCGATGATGACGATGACGAGGAAGAGGAAGAGAAAGTGGGGGAGGAAGAGGAACGCAGTGCAGCCGACATCAAATTCGTGATAGGCGGACCGCCAAAGGACTCAAAAATGCACGCTGCCAAAGAATTCTCAGCACGGCCCAGCTCCAGCAGCCAAACGAAGCAATCGCAATACACCAATCATCATCGCAAGCA
>KZ072417.1:18203-37460 GCA_002091845.1 Anopheles cracens
GATGACTGTATTTATATTTATTTGTGTTGTGTTTTTGCCGTTTACTTGCGTTTCGACATTTTTATGCTGCACTGCACGGCCCGGTCCCCCATCTCGTCGCCGGTGCTCGGGCTATTAGGTGGGTCGAACCCACCTCGGTTCGATTTGCACAACGACCCGTTTGACCGATCATGCTTTTGTGTTCGACAGCGATCAATCGGGGCGGGCAGAGCTTGGAGTGGGAACTGTAGTTTGCGTCATGAATAAGCGGTCCGAGGGGTCTATTGTCAACTGTCAAGTGTGCAGAGCGACGTCTGCTGCGAAAGCGAGGTAAAATTAATAATAATAAGCAGTTAAATCAATTTTCATTTCGTGCTATTGACATGTAAATGCAGCCTATCGGGGCCCGTTCGTGGGATTGGCTGTGCGTTGGGTTCGTGAATGTCGGCCGTTTGAGCGGGTTTTGACCATTCAATGACTTAACTATTGCTATACTAGCTATGCGAGAAGGCTTGAAATGTCATGTAGTTACAATTTTCGAATGGTAAATTACAACACCATTTCAACACAAAGAGACAAAGTTTATTCAATTTAGGTTTGTAGGATAAAATACAGTGAAACCTTCTTAGGATAGTATATCCCCAAGATAGAGGGTCTCCCCAGGATGTACGCCTGCTTTTTGTACGCCTAGATTCGAAAAGTAGGCATTGTTCTCGCGCTGTTGTCTGTCAGCTAATTTGGGATGCGTTTATAGTGTGTGACTGGAAAGCTCTGCGATACATCAGTCATATTTTGCAATGAGTATTTCGTAATCGGTTCAATAAAACTTTATAATAAAACATAATGTGTAATAAAGTGTTTATTAATTGAAAATAACATGCTGCATTTCTGTTGCTTTCCTTTTAAAAAGACATGGCATCGAAAGTACATCACGCTAACAAGCGTTCATACCACAAGTTTGATGAGTTAGATGAGAAAAAGCCTTCCAAAGATAGCAGTTCAATACAACAGTGACATTGTACAATTATTGTATATTTTTAATTATGTATCTTTTCTTTTTTTCATCTTTTTCGAGCTTAAAGGGTCGTTCAATTTACTCCCATTGTGAGTTTAACGTTTCTCCAGCTTCATTACATTGTGCTTGTTCTTTGTGTTTCTCTGTTCGAGACTCTGGAACAAAGTAAGCTGTAATTTATCTTAAAATATTGACAAACAAAGGTCAAAAGCCATTCGCCGTACGCTAATGGCAATTGATGCGCATTGAATTGTCGATGCCCGCCAAATAGGTCGTGCGCATTATGATCCACCCATTATCCGCTCGTTGAACGGTTCCATAGAAATCATTTCACACAGGTTAATATTTTATGTAAACGACCTACCGCCACGGAAGAGGGGCTACCTTTCATTTCCGGCCGAAAAGAGGGTGTAGTGGGTGCATTGCAAAATTACAATAATTTTGAACTCATTTCCTGCGCACATTCGAGCACGCGGATACGTAGGCAGCAGCGTGCCAGCCATTAATCAATCGACGACGGTGAACATGCAGGGGACGGACTGCTTTCGGGACAGGGTTTGGAACGAACGACGCGTCCTTCCTCATGTGCATAACTAATATCGATATCATGCAGTTTAGTGGTGCATGTGTACGGAAGCCGGTCGAGCGACCTCTGCGGCAGTAATTAAGGGGGTACCATGATGGTGCCATGATGCTACGGCCGTGGCTAATTGTGCAAACATGATGAATAGATGAGCACCCTCGTTATTGCGTCGTCGTCGTCGTCGTCGTCGTATGCCACGAGCCGTATCGATATTGAAGCGAGGAAAAATGCACTGGAAGAGGCTGCCCTGACCATGTTTGCGCCAAACGCGCGCGCGCGCGCGTACACGCGTATGCGTAACGACGATGCGTCTTGATCGCCTTTCGGTGACGATGACGATGCCCATGTTCGGCATGATGTTTGTCGCTGACTTACAAATATGACTGTTATGACACATTTGCCACCGGACCAGGCAGCCCGCCGGGGCCAGCCCGATATGGCTTAATAAATTATGTAAAACACATTTTATTACCTAGAAAATGACTGCGCTCCGCGGGCCCGTGTGGATATTGGTACAGTTTCGCCGCGAAAGGGCATGCGACATTACTCCGGGTGCACCTTGCCGCAATGGCATGCGATCGCGAGTCGCGAGTCGTCGAGTGCTCATCCGCCGTCCGCGGTCCGGTCTGCGGTGCAAAAATCTGGCACACTCGATGGCCATATCCGATTTCGGCTCGAACCGCCAGCGGACTGGAATGTCCTCTCGGAGCCTTCGAGACGCTGAGCTGCGTTCGGACAGCGCGTGATTATTAGTTTTGTATTATTAGTGCCCCAATGCGGGACGAGACTTTCGATTTTGTTGCTCGCCGTTTGCATTGCTGTGCGTCAGTGCGTCACGCATGGTTTATCCACATACGCACACACACACACACACGCGCGCGCTCGAGCCTACGTGATGCTATTTCTGCACCCCCTTTTTAGTGCATATCGATGATCGCGCGCGAGCGCGGGTGCATTATCGTACGATCGGTGCTGGCTCGAGAGGGCTCGATTTGGAGCGCGTCGCTTGGCTGAGGCAGAGCTGTTGATACGCATCTGCTCCCCTTTTCGGCTGGGGGAGTTGATTTGCGGAAAATATGTATACACCACTTGTGCGGTGGTTTACGGCGCCCGATCGATATCTTCCCCGGAAGGAGTACGGGTGCTGCTGGAAACATCGTTTCGGTGCGTGTTACGAAGCGCTGGTATGCGCTAATGGTGACACAAATCTATGACACCGATAACGAAGCCCACCCTATTAGACGCTCCGTCTTCAGACGCTACGAGCAGAATCGGCAAATAGAATCGGCATTTGTGGCCAGCCGTCGGAATTGGGGGTCCGATTAAGAAAAAAACCCATCGCTCTCGGTGCCTTTCCGGCGAGAACGTGAATGATTTATGATGCAATTGTAAGTTCCCGTTCCCGGTTGGTCAATTTTCTGCTAACATCATGCAGTTACTTCATAAATTTCTCATGCGCCCATCGACCGTTTTTTTGTTGTTGTGCGCTTTAATACTCCATTACTCTCCGCAGGGTGCACGGCAGACACCAACACCCTCTTCAGGTTGTGGTATGCAAATAGCAGCGGCGGACAGGACGGAAAACCACAGAAATCTGCGGTATCACGGCGGGCGGAAGTCACGCAATCCTTGATCGAACAAAGGACCCCCGTTTGTTGTGTGCTCAAATCGAAATCAGGGTGCATTTTACCTGGCACCGGAAATCGGCTCCCTCCTTCTGAAGTGTACACCTTTCGCGAGGGTGCGCACTTAATCTAATTTCGATTCCGGACGGAGGAACCTGCCCACCGGAAGTACCTATTGGAAAATTGTCCGTCAAAAGTCAGCACCTTGCTGCCTGTGCGCTCCCTTGTAAACGTGTTTTCTTTGGCACGCGTGGAAAATATGAAAAATTGGCTTCACCGTGCAAGCAACACGCCAACGCCAGCAGGGTAGTTTTCCACCTAATTGGGGTCTGTTTGTGTGAGTGTGTGTGTGTTTTTTCCCTACTCTCTTCCTGGTGCTTGTGGTGCTCCCTTGAAACGCATTCCGGCGTTTTTTTCCCTTCACCACCTCAGCGAAAAGGGCAGATACCTTCCGGTCGTAATTGAAGGCACGCGTTCGTGTTTATGAAACAAATAAATAATAAATTCATGCGCTCCTGCGCCCGCAACCATAATTGACGGTTATTAACGATCGTTCCGGGTCATTCCCGGGGTCTAGGGGATCCGGTCTGTGTGTTTGCGTGCGATGAGTGATTCGAAGGAAATTGATCCGCTGCCCGTTTCAACAACGCGCGTGGCTGGGTGACGAAAGGCCAAGATGGTACCAAACGAGGGGGGGAGGGAAAACTTTATGAACTCCAACACCAATCACTGTGGTCATAAATCAAGCGATGACGAGACGGGGCAAACCGGGGGCAAGCGTGTTGAGTGCGTTCTCGTCGAGATGCGCCCAACGCGCAACCGTGCCCGGCGCGACTGTTTACATATTTGAAGTCGAAATTATGTTTATTTCCTCATTACATTATTGTGCACCAGATAATATAGCAACGGTTCACACCGCGTCTGTAAATAAATACGGCCACACATAAATCCACCTCCGATCGCATTTACCGCCCACTCCTTCCGCGGAGGGAGCGTGGAAAACTGGAAAACCTCGTTCGTTCCATGGCTGCTTTTCACCGCTGGCGATGGTCTTTCTTATTCTAATAATTTTTGGCGGTTCCTGCCGGATGCGAGGAGAAGCCAAGCAAGCGAGCCTTCTCCGTTGCACTGTTTACCCAATTATTTCGCCTTCCAACGCCTGCTAGGACGTTCGATCACTACCCATTTCCTCAATTGCTTCATATATTTCGGGCGACGGGCGGACGGGCTTGGTCGAAGAAGCCAAAGGGGTGTTCATAAGTTTGATTCTCCTCGATGCGGGGAGATTTTAGTGGAATAAAATATACTCCACGATCATGTGTGTGTGTGCGAGTTGGGGGGGCTGCTACTCGCCATGTTGGGTAGTTATCGCGGCTGTGGCGACGCCAAGGCGCGCAACCACAACGACTGAACGAACATGTGCACTGGTTTTATGTGGTTTTGATTCGATTCGAGCACCATCACCACCACCACCACCAGCAACAAACTATCGCAGTTGGCGTAGGAGCGTTTTTTTTATTCTCCGTTTTGACGAGCTGCTGTTGTTGTTGCTGTTGCTGCCCTGTCTCGAAACCGCCAGTTTGAACGCACGAGATTCGCTCGTTCCGAAATACAACAACAACAATGACCACCGGGCGGAGGAGGTTTTCTGGGGCGCTCGGACGCTGGAGATCGTTTACGTTAGGATTTATGGTTATGTATATCTAGTTTTAATAGGTTTTTAAAATATAATTCCAAATTTTACTCTCGCCTGCGTGCTCGCCCATCGCACGAGATGGAAGGTGGTAGGATGTGGTGGAGTTCCGGAGGTGTCTGCTGATGTGTTGTGATGATGGGGCCTGAGTGATGGCCCCGTGGGATGGGGCTGTTTCGTGTTTCATTGCCTGACGGATGACGAGCAACAATGGAAGGTTCCATTCACGCGCCCGTTGTATACCCGTCGGAATGGGTTTATTCATTGAATTAATAATGTAGTTACTGGCGATGCGCTTTCTTATTGGCACATAGACAACAACAGAGAGAGAGAGAAAAAAAACTTGCCCACATTCGGTGTTGTAAAACAATGTAAACATTTATTTCGATCAAATGTTACACACCGACCTTCTCAGGACCGCATTTGCGTGCGTATGTGTGTGCGTGCGGGTGCATGTGTTTTATACGTTACTCCTCCCCGTCCAAGGACGACTTGATCGGGACGTACTGGATGTTTCGTAGGGCAAAAACGAAGCTAGCAGAAATTATGGTTATTGACGCGGGGCTGCGTGCCTTTATAAATAAACTCCCACGGAAAACGCGATGCTCACAAAATTTCATCAGCCCAGAAATCAATCGCATTTGACGTGCGCCCCCGTTTAGGTGCCTCCCGTTGCTTCTCGCGAGATTTCATTTAATCAATCCACGAGCTAATAAATTGTTCCGGTCGAGCTAAGTGTACCAAAAACACACACCCTCCCACACACACACACACACACACACTAAACCCCCAAACCATAACCACCAGATGGCAAACAATGAAGAAAAAAAGAGACTAAACTTTGCATTCGCCGTGCCCACGGTACGGAGCAGCGGAGGATATCATCCGGGTTTGCGTTGCGCCTAGGTTTGGTGGAGTGTTTCCAGCTGATGACCCGCTGGCCCGGTGGTCAGTTTCGTTTGTCTGAGTGACCCAGACCCGAAGAGGAGATATTGGTGGCACCGGAATATGAGGGCGGATGTGGACACTTCATTTGTCCTGCCGCCGTTGCGCGGTAGCAAAAAAAAGAGACACTTTTCACACTTGTAGAGTGCACTTGTTGCACTCTCGGCCACATCAGCGGCTGCGGGTTGTCCAGCTAGGATGACCATCCAAGGGGGGTGGGAGGGATTTCAATATGTTGGTCCCCGGTGTAGTGCGGAGTGACGGGCGTGATTTACATTCTTATTTCAAAACAAAACAGCTCACTCAGATCACGGTGCGGACGACAATGTTTGCATTTTTTTTTTCTCGCTCTCTCTCTCTACACGTGTCCACTACTAAGCCCAAACCGATCCGGGGCAAATTGATTGACCCGGCGGGATGCTGGAAAAGCAGCAGCCGTGAGGATTTGTAGTATAAATTAATCAACAAATTAGTTTTAATTTGGCACAGATGAACGGTGGGCGGCAGCGAACAGCGGGAAGCGAATAATAATGGCCCAAAGTCGAAGCGGCAGCCGGGATTTAGTGCCCGCTGGACACATCTTCCCGCTCCCGGGGCGTGGCTGTGCGGCGCATCGAATGACGTGTGCGGATATCGAAGTGATTTTTTAATTTTTAATTTAAACCACCCGCCGGGTCTAAGCCGGCAGAGCATCGGGATCGCCTCACACTTCCGGTGGAAGTGGTGGTCGGAAAGCAATCTACCGCGCGCTACACGGGGAAAGTGCGAGGAAAGCACGACGGACCTCGGCTTGGCGTGCTTCTAATTGAAAAACGTCCCGGCACGCCACCGAACGGCAAGCCAATGGAAAGCGACCCGATTTGACAGCGTTGTGAGCTGAAGTTTTAATAAACCAATCAATCAATCAATCGAACCGGTGGCGGGTGGATTACGAGGACGCAAAAAAAATGCGCAAGTCATCTCGTCATCGTGTGCGCCGGGTAAGTTGACAGTCGTGCCCGGTCCGGCAACCTCGGAACAGAAGTCATAAAGCGAACGCGGGAAACTAAAGTTGCATTTTTGATGACGTGAGCTTGTTTTACACCGTGCCACCATCACTAGCCCCGATGCGACGAAGCTTATTAATTGCAGCACGAATGTTCATTCAGTAACAAATTTTAATAGCAAGAACTTACCCGGCTCGCTCGTTTGCAACGGAACCGTAGCCGTGCGCGGGGACATTTCAATATCATTCGCGCACCGTTTCGTTTGCATATCGCTTTCGGTTCCGTTCGCCCTCCCCACCCCATTCGACGTGCCCGTCTGGAAGGGTATGATCGTCTGTCGTCTGCGTGTTGCCAAATGTTGATTTATGTTCGGCCGCAATCGAATTAATTGGCCCCAGGGTTCGGACGCGGCCGCCGCCGCCGCTGCGAGCGCAGGTCGCGGGACTTTATTGGATCTTGACCCGAATTTCGCGTTTTAATTGGGTCCTTTTTTACTTTTCGGTTGCCCTCTCAGGCACACTGGGTGTGGGGGGGAAAATTTTGTGCAGATTTGTTGTTCTGTGTTGGGATGGTTAATGTCATCGGGAATGCATTTCTCGACGCAGACGATCCGAGTCGGGTGATCAATGTTAGAGGCCAGTGCGCTGGACTGGTCACGTTTTTATTGCATTTGTAATTTGATCAAATTTAAGCGCTTAAGGATTTGCTCTGCAATGGGTAAAACATGTTGCTGTGGAATGTACGTTGCATTACACTACCCTGCGATTTGTAATACGGATCAATTTGCTACCATTCTTAAATCGTTCAACTCTTTCTTCAAACATTTTTTCGCTCATGGCATCCTTTGCTCTGTGAACCACAACCCAAGGTGTTGTTGGGTTTGGTAAATGTTGTTTGAGAGCGCACAAGCACCGTTTTCAACCGTTTCACACATTCTTCAAACGTTTATAGCGTGTAGGTCAAAGATTCCGTCAACTTTCTCCTCCTCCTTATCGTTTAAACCTCAACGCTCAGGAGGTCATCCGGATCGTTTCGGGGTGGAAAAAACGGGGAAAAACGGTGACGCGTGTTCCGTTGAGTTTATTTACACAAGATATTTCACACCGATGTATTGCTTCACTCTAGGCGCTTCCGATCTCGTGCTGGGAGATTTGTACCGAGGGCAACGGAAATCTGGGAGCGGTGTCCGAAAATCTCTCGCCTCATTATCGGTATCATTTTCGTGCCAATAATCCGCTGTGTGCGCCAAGCTGGTGGTGTGCATTGTGTTCCAGCGGCGTTGGGTAGGGTAAATGGACACGCGTCTGGTATCGAGTGGCGTTAAATTGTCACCCAATGTAACACCGGTAGCGGCCGGCGCGTGTGATCCCTGTGTTACGCGATCCTTCACCCTCCGGAAGGATTACGGACGAGCGTTACACGGGGTTGTTGTGTGCGATTTCTTCTCGCCGTCGTTTCCTTCCCGTAGCGATGGCAACGCCTGTAAGTCCTGAGTAAATGTACAAATTTATTCACAACATGATAAAAAGATGCTGGTCCCGCACCGGACCCCACCGAACGATGAAAAAGTAATGCACCCGGAAACTGTAAACACAACCCCTCCCAGCAGGCCCCAGGATCGTTCGATGTAATGCGAAAGATGTTATTGGACGTCGCTTTTTTCTCTTTCTATCTCTCTCACTTTCTCCCTCTCTCTATCGTCCCATCGGCTCGATATCGTGGCGATGAATGTCTATAATTTACATATTTAATGCCATGTTAAACCATTCCCGAGCATCACCGTCGACGTCAATTTCATCGCCAGGCCAGAGATAACGACAACACCAACAACACGGGCCGCCATTTCACGGGGGCGAGTCCTTCCGAGGCCTGCCTACCGGAAAGGACATTAAACTTCATAACTGTCAGCTCCGCTCATAAAGTATGCAGGAAGCGATTCCACAGGCGCACAAATTCCACAGCCCAAACAACCACCAACAAACACACCGGCGCAATGCAAACACCAACGCGCGGAGTCCTGTTTTCCTTTTTTTCGCTCGCGCTTCTTCTTCGTCCCTTCGACGAAGGAAAATAATTTCTTTTAATTTTCCCGTCATCACATTCCGTCGCCTTCTGCGATGGGGCGAAAACCGAGGGCGCCTGCTACGGTGGAGCGTGAAATTTTACAGAAAATAATCTTATTTGATGCATATAATCTTCTCGCTCTGTTATGAATTTCAATGGGATCGCGTCGGTGTGTCGTCGGTGGTGCTCCTGCTGCAAAAGCAAATATCCACGAGCATCCCCATGCTGTGGGGGCGAGTGGGGGGCGCCGTGGAAGTGTGCGGTGGATTTACTTTTCCCTCATGTACAGTCAAGACAAACGCAGGATGAGAATATGAGCAATACGAGGCCGCTTGCAGAGGTAACGGCAGGCAGGAAAATGCTGTATCTTTCCCTCGATGCGGACGAGCACCGAACGAGAGTGTCGGAATCGTCCATGCTGATAGCTCGGCGGGTGTGGGGTTTTTCCGTTTTTTTTATTGGCCCTCACACTTCCTTCCTTCGCCCGTGGATTCGATTAGTGCAGGAAAATCTATTTGATTAATTTATTTCGCTGATGTGAAAATTAAATTTAGAATTTATGTGACACCGTTTTTATCGGTAAAATTGATATTAATTCTATCACGGTGCATGTTCCGCTTCCGCCTGCGAATGAATTCGATTTAATGCGTTCCTTTCACTGGCTAGAAACATCCCGGGATCGGAGGAATCAATACGCGCTGGGTGTAAGCGTGTGCAAGAGCATTGTGTAGAATCGTTCCATGTTCAAATAACGATTCTTTTGCGAGGGTTGATAGACGTTTGGAATGAAAATCATTTTCAACATTTCATCACTCCAACACAAGCAATGTTCATGATGTGCGTGGTGTACCCCCTGTGATTGTGATTGAATCATTTTTTATTTTACATTTCTCTCTCTCTTTCTCTCTCTCTCTCTCTCTCTGTGCACCATGTCAGTAACAACACAAAAAACACATTGGAAACAGAAAATTAAAATCGAAAACGGTTAAAAAACGCACATCTCCACACACTTGACACACCCGACATTCGAACGCTGCTGGAGAGTGAATGAAATTTCATTAACATCGGTTCGCTGTTGGGGTGCGCCATTATCGAGACACATCATGCCTAGCTGGCGCCACAGAACCCAGCAAAAGGATCGGGTCATCTTCGGCACTGAGGTTGACGTGTTCGGTCGTCTGTGGATTAAGTCCGGTGGCCAAGAAGATGGGGATTTCTGTGGGAATGGGATATTGATCGCACTTTGAACATTTTGCAATATGTTTCAAGTTATCAATATATTTATATGTAATGGAAAATACGCTATGCTTGCAAAAAAGGAGAACATTAAGTCCTTTTCGCAAACGCACGGCGTTAGTATGATGATGCAGGAAAATTAAATGGAAACCCATCGCCAGCGGAAGAGGCGCAAAAAATGACACTTCCTGCACTTGCGTACGGTTTAACGTTTCCCGCCGTCTTCCTTGTCGTGCGCAAATCCCTCTGCGAACGGTTCCGAGCAAACGCATCACACACGGCCGGCGCGTACGAACAAAAAAAAATGGCAGAGGGTCGGGAAAACTAGGCGACTGTCTTTTATTTACTTTTAATACGATAATCACGTGACTGTGACAGGAGCATATGTAAGCATTTAGCCCGAACAGCATATTATTTTTCGTCACCCAAACCCCTCGGTGGGCCGTGCCCGTCAACCTTGGGTCGCGTGCTGTTACCGTGCAGTTCTGCTTTACCAGCCAGCCCGGCCGGGGTGCAGTAAATCTCGTCCGCGTGGTAAAAACGCGCTGCGCTGATTAAGGCCACGTGTGGGGATGAACAATTTGGTAATCATAAATTTATGTTATCTATTGTGACAGTGGCGAGAGTGTGTTTACATCATCGCGTGCGTTATGAGGGCTGCGAGGGAGGATCGGCTTCCGGAAGCCCATTATCGGATGTCCGCACCGAGAGCGTGCTGTGCTGCCGGATGCATCGACTTGGGTCTCGAAGGATTCGGGCGGTGGTTTTCAATAGCGTCTAATAGACAAGCGGGGCGAGCCCTCGTGATGGGACGAGGGCTGGTGGGAGTTTTGTTACGCATTGAGGCGGATGAAAGGATCAAAGATGATTAATGCACTGCAAACATTTTGGCTTAAGCGAATAACCAAACGAAGCATTTAATTGATGCTACAAGCAGTGCTTGATAACATCTCGATACAAATCATGGCTTACGGAATCGATTCTTCGGCACCGTAAGGGGGGATATTTGAATTTAAATATAGAAACTATTATATTGCATCTTATGACGTGTAATTTGTGCTCTTTACTTACTCCTACTATTGTCCTGTGTATTTTCTATTAATATAGTTCGGTTGATTCATGTACTGCATTTTGACAGATGGACACGGGAAACGTTGGTGCCATCTGTCAAAAGAGCTGTAGTTGCTATAGCAATGACACGAATTTTATCGCTCTATATTAACCTTGGTCCTCAGCATCGAAAGCTGACATGTTTTCCTTGCGTTGCAATTGCGAATCAAAGCAGCCATGGAGTACGCATGCGGTTTGCGGCGTCTTTCATAATTCCCACGACTCTTGTTGCCACCCACCCAGCTGTAACCGCAGGTATTGGTCGAAACGATGGTTCGCAACAAACCGTATCTCCGCCCCACGCGCGAGAAGAGCTAAAAAAGCATGGAGGTCGATAAAAAAGGATAACGCTAAGAAAACAAGGTATATCCTTAGAGGGGGAAAGCGTGAAGCAGCAGCTTGACGTATGCTGTTAAAATATCTTCTGCCAACCGCTCTGTATGACGCACGAGTTTCCGGTAAGGTAAAGGACGGCATCATTAAGTCAAACGCGACGCGAAAAACCTTCATCATCATTACCGTTCCTTCCGTCGTTGTTATCCCTTGTGTCTAGTAGCATTCCCACCCCGCTTTGCACACAGCCGGCTGATGACATTACCCAGAGCGGGAAAAAGGGAAAACTCCTGTTTGATATGAAATCGAGAACATTAACTCATCCGATGGGCTCAGTGTGTGTGTGTGTATGTGTGTTTGTTGTACGATATTTACCTTTTCTCTGTGACGCTTACCTTTTTCCTTGGGTCTGGGGCTGTGTACGGGCGCACGCTATTCGACTGGTGGCTGGAGGGTGGAAGCTCCAGCACCACCCCATTTCGTTCCTTGGAAAATGGAAGGAAAATACTCCATCCCCCCCCCCCACTCGTTCCGTTTCCATTGCGTTCCATGCTGTAATGCGAAGGAAAAACAATTGTGATGTTCATTTATTCATACCTGTTTGGATGTGTATGTGTGTGTGTGTATGTATTGCCTGACTGCTTGCTCGAGATATCGCTCGAGGCCTTTCGACACTGGAACGACGAAATACGACGGTGGATGGCTGTTGTGGAGTGAAAGTAAAACAACATTTCATTTCACCGCAGAGATTCAGGCAGAAGAAAGAGAGCCAATAGCAGGGCAGGGCTGTCTGACAGGGCTCTCCTCGCCGCCGTAAACGCCATGCTGCATGGAAACCATGGCGACGGACAACAAATCATCGGAATCATATATCCCTTTGTGACATTCGCTTATATTTGTGCTTGTGTGTGTGTGTGTGTGTGGGATCCATCGTGGTGTGGGAGGTGCTGTGGTGTTTGGAGCGGCAGCAGCAACAGCAACAACGGCAAACCGTCATCGTCACGGATCTATGATGAGTATTTATTCGCAGAGTGCTCGAGATTACGAGAGCGCTACTATTGTGCCCTCCGATGGGACGGGGACACATACACGCTCAATCATAAAGGCACACACATACAGTGTGGATCTCCCACCGTGTGGGGAAGGCATTTACGCGCGTGCACCTACACAATGGCACGTGTGTGTACGCTTCCATTATGGGTCCGTTCCAATTCCAATCCACCCTATTGGATTTATCAAAGCCTCCCCGAAACCAGCCCACACACACACACACCTTTCGATGTGTGTCGAACGCGACGGCTCGAAAGGGGGTTGAGCTCGCGTACGAGCGCGGTCCTTCCCCCACATACATTGATATTAATATACGCAGAATAAATCGACGGCGCTTAAGCCGCTCGAAGCGCTCGTATAACCGGAGCCCGGGTGGATATGGTGGTTCCTTGATTGGGTTTCTTGTTGGGTGGATCGGGCATGTGTGCGTGTGTTTGAGTTAGTTTATCCCCGTTGATACGGGGACAGTGATGATTCCCATCCTCAGGCAGGCAGGCAGGCAGGCAGGCAGGAACAAAAAGGGACACTGCGAACTAGCGATGGCGTCATCTCTGGACGGTTTTATCATCATTGTTGTCGTTTTGATTCGCAGGAATCACTGGCAGTGTGGCAATGGCTTGAGCGCAAATGTGGATGTGTGTCTGTGGTGGTGTACAATAAAACACAACGGAGATTGAAATTTATGCAGCATACCAGTCGACTCAGCAAACTCTGTTATAGCCAAAGTTCCTATCTGGACAATTTCACAACATAACGATGTATAGTAAAACACCGTTTGACCGACGTAGATATCACAAAAAAAACAGTTGAAAACATTCCAGCTTCTAACTGTTTCTAGCAAGACTGAAAGCTCTAAAGCTCTTTGTATAATTTCATTAATATAAAACAGCTTTTAAACAGGTTTTTTGCATACTAGTGCCACATGTTATAGGATCCCTCGTTTGCCCATCCCCACGTTGAGGCTTCTTTTCGAGACCTTTTGTGACAAGGATGACGGATCCATTCAGCCTACTGTAGCCGGTTGCCACGACCCGGCCCGGAGTGGGTTCACGGCGAGATTTAACATTCCACCAGAGGGGGGGCACCAGAGGTGTGAGGTTCTTTGTCCTCTACCATACTTCAGAACGGTGCTCTCTCTCTCCTAAACCGCCGATCCTGCACGTAGACCAAACTGCACGATAGATGGACAGATACGGAATCATATATCCCTTTGTGACATTCGCTTATATTTGTGCTTGTGTGTGTGTGTGTGTGTGGTGGGTGGAAAAATAAAATGGTTGTATATTTTATTGATTTTTGCGCACACGCGGTAACTGGTGCGAAATTTGAGTAGTTTGAGCAGCGGAAACGGGCGAAAGGGGGGCTGGCTGTCGCTGTGACAAAATGGCAGGAGCTTGTGCGCGTCTCCTCGTTTGTGCCCCCCCAACCACGGGCTGAAAATGCGCTTGGTGAACGATTTTACGATTCAATACGTCCAATACGTCGTTCTGACACACGGTGTGGGGGTTGTTCGGTCAAAAGGGAGAGATAATGTCGTTGCCGGGGCTGACAAAAGGGAGCAAAAGGATTACCATTACCGTGAAATTCATTCGATTCCTGTGCGATGTGTCCTTTCGATGTGTGTCGAACGCGACGGCTCGAAAGGGGGTTGAGCTCGCGTACGAGCGCGGTCCTTCCCCCACATACATTGATATTAATATACGCAGAATAAATCGACGGCGCTTAAGCCGCTCGAAGCGCTCGTATAACCGGAGCCCGGGTGGATATGGTGGTTCCTTGATTGGGTTTCTTGTTGGGTGGATCGGGCATGTGTGCGTGTGTTTGAGTTAGTTTATCCCCGTTGATACGGGGACAGTGATGATTCCCATCCTCAGGCAGGCAGGCAGGCAGGCAGGCAGGAACAAAAAGGGACACTGCGAACTAGCGATGGCGTCATCTCTGGACGGTTTTATCATCATTGTTGTCGTTTTGATTCGCAGGAATCACTGGCAGTGTGGCAATGGCTTGAGCGCAAATGTGGATGTGTGTCTGTGGTGGTGTACAATAAAACACAACGGAGATTGAAATTTATGCAGAAGCATGGAGGTCGATAAAAAAGGATAACACTAAGAAAACAAGGTATATCCTTAGAGGGGGAAAGCGTGAAGCAGCAGCTTGACGTATGCTGTTAAAATATCTTCTGCCAACCGCTCTGTATGACGCACGAGTTTCCGGTAAGGTAAAGGACGGCATCATTAAGTCAAACGCGACGCGAAAAACCTTCATCATCATTACCGTTCCTTCCGTCGTTGTTATCCCTTGTGTCTAGTAGCATACCCACCCCGCATTGCACACAGCCGGCTGATGACATTACCCACTGTGCCATCGCGGCCCCTTGTCCCAATCAATGGCTTCCGTTTTTAGTCCCGAATCCTTTGATCCGCTTTTTGCCGACCCGTCCGTACGCGATGCGCCGATTGCAATCAAGACCCACCAGACCCAACCCAACCCAAGCCAGGCCCACGGCAAGTGACGTACAAGTGAGCAATTCTCCCCACCAAGCCCGGAGTGTATGATTTGAATAAATTATTAAGCTAAATTTATTTTATCGGTGGGTGGAAAAATAAAATGGTTGTATATTTTATTGATTTTTGCGCACACGCGGTAACTGGTGCGAAATTTGAGTAGTTTGAGCAGCGGAAACGGGCGAAAGGGGGGCTGGCTGTCGCTGTGACAAAATGGCAGGAGCTTGTGCGCGTCTCCTCGTTTGTGCCCCCCCAACCACGGGCTGAAAATGCGCTTGGTGAACGATTTTACGATTCAATACGTCCAATACGTCGTTCTGACACACGGTGTGGGGGTTGTTCGGTCAAAAGGGAGAGATAATGTCGTTGCCGGGGCTGACAAAAGGGAGCAAAAGGATTACCATTACCGTGAAATTCATTCGATTCCTGTGCGATGTGTCCTTTCGATGTGTGTCGAACGCGACGGCTCGAAAGGGGGTTGAGCTCGCGTACGAGCGCGGTCCTTCCCCCACATACATTGATATTAATATACGCAGAATAAATCGCTTGCTCCTACTATTGTCCTGTGTATTTTCTATTAATATAGTTCGGTTGATTCATGTACTGCATTTTGACAGATGGACACGGCAAACGTTGGTGCCATCTGTCAAAAGAGCTGTAGTTGCTATAGCAATGACACGAATTTTATCGCTCTATATTAACCTTGGTCCTCAGCATTGAAAGCTGACATGTTTTCCTTGCGTTGCAATTGCGAATCAAAGCAGCCATGGAGTACGCATGCGGTTTGCGGCGTCTTTCATAATTCCCACGACTCTTGTTGCCACCCACCCAGCTGTAACCGCAGGTATTGGTCGAAACGATGGTTCGCAACAAACCGTATCTCCGCCCTACGCGCGAGAAGAGCTAAAAAAGCATGGAGGTCGATAAAAAAGGATAACGCTAAGAAAACAAGGTATATCCTTAGAGGGGGAAAGCGTGAAGCAGCAGCTTGACGTATGCTGTTAAAATATCTTCTGCCAACCGCTCTGTATGACGCACGAGTTTCCGGTAAGGTAAAGGACGGCATCATTAAGTCAAACGCGACGCGAAAAACCTTCATCATCATTACCGTTCCTTCCGTCGTTGTTATCCCTTGTGTCTAGTAGCATTCCCACCCCGCTTTGCACACAGCCGGCTGATGACATTACCCACTGTGCCATCGCGGCCCCTTGTCCCAATCAATGGCTTCCGTTTTTAGTCCCGAATCCTTTGATCCGCTTTTTGCCGACCCGTCCGTACGCGATGCGCCGATTGCAATCAAGACCCACCAGACCCAACCCAACCCAAGCCAGGCCCACGGCAAGTGACGTACAAGTGAGCAATTCTCCCCACCAAGCCCGGAGTGTATGATTTGAATAAATTATTAAGCTAAATTTATTTTATCGGTGGGTGGAAAAATAAAATGGTTGTATATTTTATTGATTTTTGCGCACACGCGGTAACTGGTGCGAAATTTGAGTAGTTTGAGCAGCGGAAACGGGCGAAAGGGGGGCTGGCTGTCGCTGTGACAAAATGGCAGGAGCTTGTGCGCGTCTCCTCGTTTGTGCCCCCCCAACCACGGGCTGATGTACGCTTCCATTATGGGTCCGTTCCAATTCCAATCCACCCTATTGGATTTATCAAAGCCTCCCCGAAACCAGCCCACACACACACACACAGAACCGCGCGCGCGCGCCTCCACCCCGCCAAAACGACCCAGGACACTCTTCGACAACGGTCTCGTAATACACTGCCCGCGTGTCTCACCAACGCACGCGCGCACGCTTGCACCTTCTTCCGACTGTCCTCTCTGGACCTTGAGCCGTGTATACATATTTATCTGAATAATTTAGCATGAGCAACTTTCCATAATAAAATGCCAACCTATGTTCCCCCCCCCTCCCCCTTTTCCCCGGTGGTACTCCTCCGCCGTCCGTCCGTCCGTCCGGTCGTACTCCAAACGGTTGGAAATCGAAACGGTTTCAGATATGCTGGAGGAGGACGAGTAGGAGACGAGCCGGAGCGGGAAAAAGGGAAAACTCCTGTTTGATATGAAATCGAGAACATTAACTCATCCGATGGGCTCAGTGTGTGTGTGTGTGTGTATGTGTTTTTGTTGTACGATATTTACCTTTTCTCTGTGACGCTTACCTTTTTCCTTGGGTCTGGGGCTGTGTACGGGCGCACGCTATTCGACTGGTGGCTGGAGGGTGGAAGCTCCAGCACCACCCCATTTCGTTCCTTGGAAAATGGAAGGAAAATACTCCATCCCCCCCCCCCACTCGTTCCGTTTCCATTGCGTTCCATGCTGTAATGCGAAGGAAAAACAATTGTGATGTTCATTTATTCATACCTGTTTGGATGTGTATGTGTGTGTGTGTATGTATTGCCTGACTGCTTGCTCGAGATATCGCTCGAGGCCTTTCGACACTGGAACGACGAAATACGACGGTGGATGGCTGTTGTGGAGTGAAAGTAAAACAACATTTCATTTCACCGCAGAGATTCAGGCAGAAGAAAGAGAGCCAATAGCAGGGCAGGGCTGTCTGACAGGGCTCTCCTCGCCGCCGTAAACGCCATGCTGCATGGAAACCATGGCGACGGACAACAAATCATTGAATCATAGTTGAGGGTAAAAGCTCACTTGGATGCCTCTAGTCGCGGTGTGCTTGTTGTTTCATGTACGAGTAAAGGGAAGCGCAAATTATAATGAGCAGTTCGGGCTTAAGATGCAAACTATTCGCCTTATCTTCTGCCACGAATGAATTATTACTCGGATCCCCAGCCGGCTTGCTCGCGTGATGTTATCTAACCCATCTTTGCAGTTTGAAAATCGTATCGCAATTAACAAAACGAGCTTCGGTGGTCGCATCTTTATCGCTCATTACTTTTCTGCTAGGTGCGCGCACAACCTCCCCACCCCGAGGGCATTAGAACGCAAAGCTCTTGAAGCCCGGTAACATTTTGGAGCAGATTTGGCAGCCTTCCTTCCGTCTGAGCGCTACCGTCGTCTAGCGGTAGCGCTTCCATCATATCCATGCATGGATGGATGAAAAAGCGATCTTTTCGCCTGAAATTGGTAAGATTCCCACATAAAAAGAAAACCAACAACTCCCTCGGTGGCACCTACTCCGGGCGCTCCGAGCCACCAAAAGCATCGGGTTTTAAGCGATTGTTGTTATAACTGAAAACTAAAAAGTAATAATAAAAAAAGGAACCCCCCATTATGGCTTTGTTGCCTGCTTGCTGTTGACTGCAATTATACGAGCGTCCTACAGACGGAGATCACGGGTGGTTTGTTTTATGATTTCAGGCAACAGGCTCCGGATGATGAACGGAAATTAATATGATCAACACATGCAGACTGTGTTGAAGGTAATGGTCGTGCAGCGAACAAACACACACGCATGGGGGGAATAAACATACATTGACAATTAAAATATAACGCAATACGATGCTAACGATGCCCAGAATGGATGTCTGCGGAGTGCTGATTGCTTTGGGAGCGTTCGAGTTCCAGTCGGTGGCAGTTGAACACGGGGAGGGCAGTGCGGGGTGCGGGGGACGAGTGAGGGGATAAAATAAAAATTTTATTATTTTAAACATCTCCCGAGCATTCCGAGGTTCCTTCCCGTGGTCACTGGCATGAGTTTCAGTTCATTTATTTCTATTAATGCTGCTGCTGCTGTTGTGGCTGCTGAGGGATCACCTCAAAAGGAATGGCTGAAGAAGTCATATGTGCTCGTTACATTATTATAGGTTTTTGCATCTCTTTCTCGCTTTCGCTCTCTCTCTCTCTCTCTCCTTCTCTGGTATGACCCACAACCAAAACTTCGATAATTAGCATAAACCGTCAGCAGCGTCGTTGCAAATTTCGAAGGTCTCTGCCTTGTGCCTCGTTTGTATATGACGGTGTTTGTAGCGGGCTCAGCCGTGCTCTTTTGAATAATCGGGTGGTGTGAACATTTTTACCCGCTCGTCGCTGAAAAATGATCTTCTCTAATAACTGATCCGGTTTTCCGGCCATTTGGTGCGCTCCAGACGACAGCGACCATCACTCACCCTCGGGGACGGAAAGCTCGTCCGAAAAGTGACAGGACCGTCGACCAAAATGAC
>KZ072417.1:49153-62113 GCA_002091845.1 Anopheles cracens
ACCGGAGCATTGGAGGATGGCTTTTAGGCATGAAAAAAATCGTCGAGACGCCTCGTCGAGCCAATCACCCGTACGGAGGGCGTCCCAAGGTTCCAGGGCAGATAAATCATATCCAAGCAGCAGTAGGCCCCTGTCACCGTGGCGCAACACTCTCTCGCCCCCGATGGAAAGCGAACGCCCGGGCATTCAAATTCGCATGATCAATCTCGCAGCGTCCCGGGCATGTCGATTATTTTTTCATGCTTCTTGTCAATCATGCATCTTCGCCCTTCGGCAGATACGTTGATACGGTGCAAACGGGACCTAATCACACACCAGGGCACACGTCGCATTATATGCCACTTACTCCGCTCCTTCGCGCTGAAGAGGGACGGCTCAAACTTGTGCGTTTATTCTTCACGCGCGGAACGAGTCAGCATTTCATGCCCTGCGAAGATTGATAACGCGCGCGCTCAAGTGTAGAGCCAGTTCGTTCGTGACACGACATCCTCACGAGTTTATTTGCGTTTCAGGTGTGCGATAGCATCCCGCAGCAAATCACGACTTTGCATGGGACGACTTACCCGACTTGATGGCATCGTTGTCCGATGGCGATGGGGCTTTATTAATGAAAACGTTTATGCACATGATCGCCCATAAATTATTCCCGTGTCGCGAACGCGTTCCTTTGGTTTTGGGACCCAATTTTTCGGGCTTCCCTTCCGCCCCCGATCGAACATTTCAACACACCAACCAAACCAAACAGAGACCGTACGAAATGAGGAAGCTTTTCAAGGGTAGCAAAAAGCCAAACAAAAAAAAACGACGAAATATACGGATCGCACCCGGACTGTGGAGCGTTTTTTTTGGGCAGCAAATGATCAATGATTGTTTTCAAACCGAGATTATTACAATGTTGTGAGCAATTTAATATTGGTGGTTACTTTTTATTGTGAGCGAAGAGAGAAACCCGGTGGTATTTTATATGTTATACGTTGTGTTACAATTTTTGCCCTCGTCATTTGTCATTGTACTTATGTGATGCTGCTGACTAAGATGGCTTGTCTGTGCTGGGTAGATACGGGAAGCAAATTCATTGAAGATTTCTTGGCACCGTTTGAATGAACCCCACCACCTCCGCCTCCGCCTGTCAGCTAACGGGTTACGGTGTCGGTTTGCCGCATGTTTTTTTCATGTTGCTGTTGTTATCCAAAAATCTGCCTACTTCAACATGGTGGAGTGCAGAGAAGGAAGAAAACTGCCTGATGCCGTGACCAATCGGCGACCAATTTTCTCTACATACCAAAGCGGCCAGCAATCCCATCGAGCGAGCGTACCAAGATTGCGTGAATGAATCTCCCATGCTTTCGCCATGCTTGTGGGGAACGGCTGCCCCCAAGTCTTCCCGCGCTGGCATTCCTCTTCCTGTGGCTGAACCCACCAAGGCGGAGGGAAAAAACATCAAATCATGCTTCAACGACTCATTCATAAAACTGAACCCCACACATTGAGTTCGGACGGGGAGGCTAGTTTTCGGGAAGATCCCGGTTTTACGAGTTGCTTTAATCGGCAATGTCGGCATTTCTTAAGAAAACGCTGTAGGAAGCTGGCTCTGCTACCTCGGCCGCAAAGATCTCCTATTCATCGCCGTTCTCCCCCCGCTCGATCCAACCGGGT
Organism: Anopheles cracens; assembly: GCA_002091845.1. Classification (NCBI taxonomy): domain Eukaryota; kingdom Metazoa; phylum Arthropoda; class Insecta; order Diptera; family Culicidae; genus Anopheles; species Anopheles cracens. The sequence continues at coordinate 50,810 of KZ072417.1, forward strand.
TCTACACTTGAGCGAACATGAGGCCCTCGATCGTTCTACGGTCGGCCCGACCGTACACAAATCTTGTGCACATAACTGTGCTGCCCGATACGACCGCCTGGGGCCGCTGGGCGCTGGACAAGGTTCGGGGCGGACGGAGCCGCAGGTGCCTTCCCGAGTGTACGGAGGGCCAAAAATGTGTAATTTATCGCATTAGTCAAAAAGATTTTTATTAATTTTCGTTTATGTTTCGCCTTCCACTGCCGGGAACGAATCGGAACGCGGCTACCAGCGTTACACACGGGCGCGCGAGCGAAGGAAATGAGGTTTTTCTTTCCGTTTTTCACCTCCCGGATTCGGGTCGCGCTCTGCTGCTCGATCGTGCGTAATTTCTCAAAACTTACCAAGCGCCAGACAGGGCCCCGGGCGGAACAGGCGGCAACCGAGAAAAAAAAGGTAGGTTCTGGTTGGGTTCGGGAATTTCAGTAGCTCGGAAAATAGCTTCCAATTTAAGGAGCCGGCATTCCAACGATACCCATTTTTCCGCCTCGTCATCGTCGGCCGAGAGAGCGAGAGAGAGAGAGAAAGAGAGGACCGCTTATGAACACGAGGATACACAACACGTCTAATTGATGATTCTTCCATTGGGATGTGCGCGTCCGGGAGGCGTCCTTCGAATTTGAAATTTCGTTCCCGACAAACGCGGGGGCCCACCTAGAAGCACCGAGCTACCATAGGGGCCCTTCCCATGAAGGGCGATCGAAGAGTTGGCTACGGCCACGGCCTTATAATTCATTCGCATTCGATGCCCCTCGCGTCACGCGAACGAACGCGGACAGGAAGCTCCCGGAACACGCCTAGTTCCGTGTGCGCAAGTACCACGCTGGACGGATTAGAAATTTGATCCAACTTATGTACATAATTTGTCACTTATTCAATTAACTGCTGCTATCGGGCCGGCGGTGCTGCCACTGCCATATGAAATCTGACCCGAACCAACGGGAACCTCGGCCAGATGAGGGAGAGAGAGAGTGGGATTGGAGGGTAAATAGTGGCAAATTGATACCGGCCAGGGCTGTCGAGTGCTCATGCGAAGCCTCCCGGTTCGGATGGCTTATCTCCTCACAAAGATCCTTCCGAGGCTGTCGCGTTGCCTCCGGACGCGTCCAGCGTCCACCGTGTGGAGTGCGGTTGAGTGTGCGGAAGAATTAGGGATTTGATTGATCACAGGATTTGGACGGAACATTGTAGAGATTGCCGGACGCTCCCATATTTGTTCGCTCGAGCGCGATTGATATAAAGAATGTTTTATGAAATTGCAATGAATTCGATTTATCGCTTGAGGTACCGCCAATGCACGTTCGCATTATCAGATCGTGACCGGCATCAGCATCACCTACTCATTGTGTTACACGCGTCACACTGATAGTGGAGATTCGGTTCGACCAAGCGAAAGTGATACCACGATTTACTAATTACCAGCGCTCAAATCCCTCAGACACGCCATTCGGATTAGTCCGCAGCTCGGCGTCTCGAGTGTCCGCTCCCCACCGGGACGGGACCGGATCGACAATGCAAATGATGATTAATTCCGGGTAATGAACAACTTCCGAATGATTAACGATACTGGGAATTATTCAGGTGTAGCTCGCCGTCCCCGGGCTCTGCCTTCACCGAAATCCGCCGCCGTATCTCCAGCGTGTAATTACACTGATACAATTTTAATAATTCTGCATCACTCGATTCCCGGGAAGACTAACGGCATCCATTAGTCTCCGCCAAAGGTGTCTATCGATCCCCCCCCCCTCCCCCTCCGGTCGGTCTCTCCCGAGCTCACCGCCACCACCGGGGCTGTAATGCTCCAATTTCTCGGTAAATAATTACGATATTATCTATCTTTATGTTTTATCGTAAATCACCCACATTCGGTCTTAATTATATTTTATTTCCACCATCTCGCGTGGTGCGTTTTTCTCGGCTTCTCGCTTGCCATGCTTGCCATTTGCCAGCCAGCCGGGTCGGTCGGTCGGTCGTTGTCTCCAGGGCTCTCGGCACACCCGCCACTGCTTTCTTCCCATCCGGGACCAATTTTCCATCCGAGCTGCGAGAGACTTAATGATTTAGTAGGAATCGAGCTCGGCGAGGCAAGAGGGAGCAGCTCGGAGCAGCTTCTGCTCAATGTCTGCAACTAGCGTCCCGAGAGCAGTGACAGCTGACGGAGGGAAAACTATTTTCCACCGTTTCTTCCTACCGTGCACGCCAGCACGGACTACCATTAGAAATGTGCGCTTGGGCTTGTGTGGCAGTAAACGATGAATATCGATTTCTGAGGAGCTGCTCTAGACATGAATTGAAGTTGTTGCTTTTTTCCTAGACCGCCGTTGCATAAGGAGGTGACACTTTTTCTGTGTTTCAAATCGAAGCAAAATTAAGCATCGCCGGAAACTAAATCGATGTCAGAGGGAAAGGGTTCGATTACACTCGTCCGCGCAATTGAATAGGTTCATCATGGAACGACAGGAAAGCAGAACAGAAGCGTGAACACATGCAGTAATTCGAATTTTTCGAAAGATTGAAAATAATACGCTCTACTTTATTGTGTTGGCTCCTGTTCAAACTCTTTTCTCCACAACATGCACATCATTCTGACAGCTTCCGCGTTCGATGTCAATACCCTCAATACAAATGCTCGAGACTCGTTCCATCCGTCCACGGTACGGCTTTCAATAAAGTGTGTCCCCTTCGCAAATAACCACACTTTTTTAAACAAGGGTCGTCAAAATGTGATTATTTTATTACTGCATTTGAGTGGTTTTAATCGACACGAGCCCGTGCAGCAGCGAGATGGTGGTCTGCTGCCCGCAGGACGTCTTTCCCGCTGGCCATATTTTGGCACATACGTTCACAGCGGGACTGCACTCGCCGCTTCACGGTACACGGTGCCCGGGCGTATGCGCGTCCCCTTCGGCAACCTGTCAACAGTTGTTTTCAATCAGCCACCTTCCTTTCCACGGCGCGCGCGGTAGGCCATGAGACAACATTTTTCATTTTCCACACATTGACGGGCAGAAGCATCGCAGTAGCCCGTCGCCGAAGGACACCCCTCCTGTGTACGTTCATTGCACTTCCTCACACTCTCTAGCGTAAACGAGGGAAGGAGTGCATTCCTTCCGGTCGGTTAGAAATTCCTTTCCTGTCACACCGTTAGCACCGAAGCAGTTGGCTTTCTTTGACTGCCGGCCTGCCCTCGTCGGTGGCTCGTGCACGTGGCCAATTACCAGCCTCGAAACGTCTAGGCGTTAACGTCAAAAAATGGATGCCAGTAAAGCACATAACGGCGCGTGTGCGCGCCACACGCGCCATCGGGGAAGAAATATTTCATTTATTACCCACTTGCCGTTCGGCTTGTCACCACCGCGCCGCGCCCGTGGAGGTTGCGCTTCTCCCGGCCGGGCAAGGATGAGGCCGTTCTGTTTGTCCTTTTCGACCCCCGGAAAAGGGGTCGTTTGTTTACCGAACGTGCGTGCCAAGGCGGGAATTATGATCAGCAACGATCTATTTCGTATTGAAATATGAAAATTACCCCTGCAGGATTTGGCCTCCGGGCCCGCCAGCCGGAAACAATTTCCAGACAAACAAACCCCCGCTCTGGCAGAGAGAGAGAGAGGCGCAAGGATTTCGTTTTCCAGCAGAAGATGACTTCCGAGACTCTCTGTGCGCGTATGTTTGCACCGGGAACTGTTTACTTTGCGGATGAGTTAGCGACAAAAGGCGGTCACCCTAGCTGGCAGGCGTCGCGACAGCGACAACCCCATAGGCAGTTTGTGCAGGAATTATTACGGAGGGAGTGAATACTTACCGGATTTCCGGTGATTATTCAGCATCGATAGCGATATATTTTTCATCAAATCAGAAATTCATCTCCTTTCTTCTGCACTGATTATGTTCTGGTCGTGGGGAGTTTATTTGTGCTCGCACATGTTTGGCAATATCGAAAACACAATCGGAAGCTGATTCTCCGATTAGAAATCAAAGAAAGGATGATGATTTTCTCTATCCATAGAGAACGAGATCTGTTGGTGTTTCTGGGAGGACAATATGCGCATCTATACGCGTTGGGTTGGAAGTATAAGCTAAGCAGTAAAAGTTTTTCTGCATTTCCCTCCTCTCGTTTTGTATTCTTCTCGTGGCAATCGATAAAATTGTTTACTTTTCTGTCCTTTATTATTACACTGCAAACATATTGGGGAAATAACTATTCCTTATACGAAAAAAGTCCTCTTTAATTCAGTACCAAACCAGGGTTGTCTGTTTGCAACTTATTTTACATAATTTTTTTCTTGCTAGTTTATCCATAATTTATCCATTTTTAATCTATTGTTACAACGGCCGCGCACGAACACACGAGCCACCACATGGACACATGGAGGTTCGTCCGGCGCAATCCCGATTCGATTCGAGGTTCGACTTTTCGTTTCAACTTTTTGTCAGTCCACGAAGTCGACGACGACGTGGGACATGAATTGAAGTTGTTGCTTTTTTCCTAGACCGCCGTTGCATAAGGAGGTGACACTTTTTCTGTGTTTCAAATCGAAGCCTCTCTCTCTCTCTCGCCCTCTGGCTTGGTGTGGTGGGAGTCCCGAGGGTGGTGTGGTGGGAGGGTGGAAATTTATTCATTCATCTCCATCTCCGGCTCACATCGCGGCTCACACGTACACATGTACAATGAAACGAAATAAATCGGTTTCGACATCATCGACAAAACACATTTTGCATCTCCCCACGGATCGTAAAACAGAACCACGATCGCGCGCCCGATCCGATTGGCAACGGCCGAGCAGCAGCCGCCCGAGGTGTGAAGTTCCATGCTCCGCCGATCCCGGGCGAAGCAGGGTAGTGGGCGGAAGGGGGGTAGTGGAAGGAGGAACACGGGAAACGGGCAGTTGCCCAGGACAGGACCGGAGGAGAGGGTCATAGGGAATGAAATTGATTTGTATACACATAGAAAATCTTTATTGAATGGAACTAAATAATAATAAACAGGAAGTGAAATAGATTGAAAAATGCTTCAAAACGTGTAACGATTATTACCATACCAAGTTTTCCCTTCGCTCGTTGCGCTTGCCGGGGCGAAGGCGATGGACATGTCTTTCGCGGTGCTGGTCAGTAAAATGGTCTGTGGTTTGTTCGGTGGAACTGACCTCCACCACCTCCCGGTGAGGCCCGTTCCTTCGAGTGCGGCCCGTTCACTTCACGGGGAATTCAAACAGTTCGACAGTGGGTCGATCGTTTCTTTTTTTCGTGTTGTTTTGTTCACTTCTTCATCTTTTCCTCAGACCACCGGCTCTCGAGTCACAGGTTGGCCCGTTTGCCTGGCCTATTGCTCAACGGCCGCGCACGAACACACGAGCCACCACATGGACACATGGAGGTTCGTCCGGCGCAATCCCGATTCGATTCGAGGTTCAAATTCATCATGGCTGATCGTTTCGTTTCCGTCAATGAGGGTGGCAATGGGAAAGAAGGAAACTTTCCGGAACGACGAGCCCCGGAAGGTTGGATGAAATTTCAAAACAACAACAACAGCAGCAATAATACAAAAAAAAAGCACAACATCCAACATACAGTTAAAGATTTTCCATTCTCTTCGTAAAGATGCCATTGCCTAGCCGATTCGTTTGTGATGTTATTTGTCATCCTCTCGTGGCATGAGCTCCGCGTGTAGTAAGGCAGTCGTATAGGGTTTTCCAGCACTCGCTCGAACATAACAACGGCCGCGCACGAACACACGAGCCACCACATGGACACATGGAGGTTCGTCCGGCGCAATCCCGATTCGATTCGAGGTTGGACTTTTCGTTTCAACTTTTTGTCAGTCCACGAAGTCGACGGTAACGTGAGACATGAATTGAAGTTGTTGCTTTTTTCCTAGACCGCCGTTGCATAAGGAGGTGACACTTTTTCTGTGTTTCAAATCGAAGCAAAATTAAGCATCGCCGGAAACTAAATCGATGTCAGAGGGAAAGGGTTCGATTACACTCGTCCGCGCAATTGAATAGGTTCATCATGGAACGACAGGAAAGCAGAACAGAAGCGTGAACACATGCAGTAATTCGAATTTTTCGAAAGATTGAAAATAATACGCTCTACTTTATTGTGTTGGCTCCTGTTCAAACTCTTTTCTCCACAACATGCACATCATTCTGACAGCTTCCGCGTTCGATGTCAATACCCTCAATACAAATGCTCGAGACTCGTTCCATCCGTCCACGGTACGGCTTTCAATAAAGTGTGTCCCCTTCGCAAATAACCACACTTTTTTAAACAAGGGTCGTCAAAATGTGATTATTTTATTACTGCATTTGAGTGGTTTTAATCGACACGAGCCCGTGCAGCAGCGAGATGGTGGTCTGCTGCCCGCAGGACGTCTTTCCCGCTGGCCATATTTTGGCACATACGTTCACAGCGGGACTGCACTCGCCGCTTCACGGCACACGGTGCCCGGGCATATGCGCGTCCCCTTCGGCAACCTGTCAACAGTTGTTTTCAATCAGCCACCTTCCTTTCCACGGCGCGCGCGGTAGGCCATGAGACAACATTTTTCATTTTCCACACATTGACGGGCAGAAGCATCGCAGTAGCCCGTCGCCGAAGGACACCCCTCCTGTGTACGTTCATTGCACTTCCTCACACTCTCTAGCGTAAACGAGGGAAGGAGTGCATTCCTTCCGGTCGGTTAGAAATTCCTTTCCTGTCACACCGTTAGCACCGAAGCAGTTGGCTTTCTTTGACTGCCGACCTGCCCTCGTCGGTGGCTCGTGCACGTGGCCAATTACCAGCCTCGAAACGTCTAGGCGTTAACGTCAAAAAATGGATGCCAGTAAAGCACATAACGGCGCGTGTGCGCGCCACACGCGTCATCGGGGAAGAAATATTTCATTTATTACCCACTTGCCGTTCGGCTTGTCACCACCGCGCCGCGCCCGTGGAGGTTGCGCTTCTCCCGGCCGGGCAAGGATGAGGCCGTTCTGTTTGTCCTTTTCGACCCCCGGAAAAGGGGTCGTTTGTTTACCGAACGTGCGTGCCAAGGCGGGAATTATGATCAGCAACGATCTATTTCGTATTGAAATATGAAAATTACCCCTGCAGGATTTGGCCTCCGGGCCCGCCAGCCGGAAACAATTTCCAGACAAACAAACCCCCGCTCTGGCAGAGAGAGAGAGAGGCGCAAGGATTTCGTTTTCCAGCAGAAGATGACTTCCGAGACTCTCTGTGCGCGTATGTTTGCACCGGGAACTGTTTACTTTGCGGATGAGTTAGCGACAAAAGGCGGTCACCCTAGCTGGCAGGCGTCGCGACAGCGACAACCCCATAGGCAGTTTGTGCAGGAATTATTACGGAGGGAGTGAATACTTACCGGATTTCCGGTGATTATTCAGCATCGATAGCGATATATTTTTCATCAAATCAGAAATTCATCTCCTTTCTTCTGCACTGATTATGTTCTGGTCGTGGGGAGTTTATTTGTGCTCGCACATGTTTGGCAATATCGAAAACACAATCGGAAGCTGATTCTCCGATTAGAAATCAAAGAAAGGATGATGATTTTCTCTATCCATAGAGAACGAGATCTGTTGGTGTTTCTGGGAGGACAATATGCGCATCTATACGCGTTGGGTTGGAAGTATAAGCTAAGCAGTAAAAGTTTTTCTGCATTTCCCTCCTCTCGTTTTGTATTCTTCTCGTGGCAATCGATAAAATTGTTTACTTTTCTGTCCTTTATTATTACACTGCAAACATATTGGGGAAATAACTATTCCTTATACGAAAAAAGTCCTCTTTAATTCAGTACCAAACCAGGGTTGTCTGTTTGCAACTTATTTTACATAATTTTTTTCTTGCTAGTTTACCCATAATTTATCCATTTTTAATCTATTGTTAACAGAATGACCAATGTTATCTACAGAAATTTTATGAACAGACGGTTTAAACTGTGTTTCAGATCTGAAACCATAGCAACCATGTGCCGCCATCTGAGTAAGCCGTGAATAATGGCGAAGGCTTATTTTACATGGATGGATACAATCGTTCGTGAATATTTCGTATTCGTACTTTTTCAACAATATTTATTTCCGCGCAAAATGTTGGGCCATGCGCCAGCAAAAGCTGAAAACCTTTTAAGCCCTGCGAACACAATGACAAACACAAAGCACCGTATTAAGCGTCGTTCAAATCAGTTGCTATATTCATTGAAGAAAATTTCAATTGACAAATGGCCCACTCGATGTATATGTAGAACGATCATCGTCAAGCTGTACATCACAAATAATAATTGTCCCTCAATGTTTGACAACACCCATTATTGACCATACTCAATCGGCGCACTCTGCCAGGCACCTTTCCACCACATCGACCCATCTCAACAGGCATCCTCCCAGTCTCGGGAGCATTGTTGTTGAATCCTCGATAAAATTAGAACACCCCTCGAACGCACTCAGCAGACGCGACCGAAGAACCACTTGAGAAGAATAATTTCTCCCAAACACGTCGCGCGCGGCTGCTCGAGAGCCGGTTCCTTCGCTGCCACTCGAGCGATTCATCTCAAGGGCCATCGGAGGGCGTTGATTAAAGATTCATACATTAAATTAATGAGCAATGTAACGATTTATTTGACATTTCTGCACGATACACACGTACGCGATCGGTGCATGGCTGATGATTAGTCGAGACGACGAGGCGATGATGATGCTCGTCCACTTTGGTCGATTATGTCGATTTGATGGATTGAGAGCACGCACTTGTGCGTGAAATATTGCCATGGCCGCTAGCTCGAATGGCAGGGCCAGCCACGGATTCTAGCACTCGCCAACGCTTTGTTTCCTGCAAACGCTAAATACCAACCTGACTGACGGTGAACAAAAAAAAAACCATCAACTCAACTGTGTCCTGTGTCTTGTTCGAAAGCTTCGCAGCAGAATCGGGATGAAGGAGGAAAGGAAGAATCACAAAGTGGTGTCCCTTTTTTATATCAATTTTTAGTAAAAACAAATAAAAACACGAACCGGAATCCATAATTTATAAGTTTATCTCCGTCATTCTGTCCCCCATTCATGACACGCCGGTTCGTCATCGAGACCAGCAGCGTTGTGTGCGTGCGACGACGACGACGACGACGACGACGGAAGACAAGCAAGGAAAAGTTGGGAGGACGATGTGATGCTAATAGGCAGCTTCTGAGTTGACTTGTTGATTAAATTTCATTCGTACAGCTGGTTCCTGTACCGCCAGCGTTTGGAGGAAGCCCATTTGCCATCCGAGCGGGAATTCGAACGGATGAAGGGCCATTTCTACTCGCATTCCTCGCGCATTGAGCGAACTATTGAGCTGTATTTGAATGCATACCTTCCCGTTTACGCTCCACCACCAGTGCCTCTTTTGCAGGTGATCGTACACGTTCCATCACCGGGCGCGATCAATCGAACGCTCGTGCATCGCAACGGAAGATGAAGATGATTCAAACATTTTCCCGTTTGAATTGAAATCAATTTCAAAATTGAAATTCCATTAGTGTGTGTGTGTGTGCATGTGTGTATTTGACAAGTGGCAGCAGCAACATACGCTCAACTGTAATGCACCTTCTCCTAATGGTTCCTGTTTTAGCCCGGGGGTACGGCCGGGCGACGAGACCCCTGACGATGATGCTTTTCGTCCACCCGAGAGTTCGTCCACCAGCCGACGGATGTTTTGCGAGTCATGACAGATGTGATTTATGCGCGTGTTGTCATAAACACAATGGGATCGATACGGTGCGCTCGTGCTACGCTCCGGTACCGAGGGCTCGCTCGGTCCCTCGGAGACCTCGGGACGCACGACCTGAATTGGCGAGGGACGTGGAAATGCGAGCGCCGAAACAATGGCAAGTGTGAAAAGAATCGCTTCCGGCCACCCGGATGAAGTAATATCAACATTAAACTAACAAGCGTATCGCGGCGGTGTTGGACACAACAAAATAAAAAAGCCCCTCACGGTAGAGAATATGTTTTATTAATTTGGTGCAAGTTGTTGTCATCCAGAAAACAACACACATATAAGCAGAGCGCGGACCAGCGCATAAGCCGGGGAACCGGAAAATTCACCACTCTCCTGGCTGTTGCTGTTGCTGCTGCTGCTGCAGGGCAGAGGGCAGACGACGCACACACTACGGTGGACAAAAAAGTCACACCAGCACACAGATGGAAGAGGCCGAAACCGGAGGGTGTTTCGAGGTGCATAAAAAATAAATGTGTGAATTATGTATGCCCAAAGGGATTGTCACTTTGCTGCACACCCAGTTCCTTGCCGTCTCGCCCTTCAGTTCATCCCAAATCCGTTTTTGATAAAGTAAGTGACTAATCTGAACCGTCCTGAATCCTTCGAGACATTTAATACTGTGGGTCCCAGTGGGCGTTCTCCGGCGGGCCCCGGAGTGTACGTAAATAAAACTCACCTTCCGCGCGCGCACTGCGCTCCCGGCACCCTCGCTGGTCGCACGGGTGACAAATTTATACCGATCGGGGAAAATTGGAAAATAAACTTAAAATGCGTGTCTAAATAATCGTCGGGTGTGGAAATTGATTCAGGCTGCTCAGCCAGACCCTGACGAGGAGGGGTGATGGCTCGTTTTTAATAAAGTCATAATCGGTTCACGCTCTACTCCTGTTACGCACGGTACGGCCGTACATCCGTATGCAAAGTTACTTATCACCGTTGCGATATGATGCTAATAGGCAGCTTCTGAGTTGACTTGTTGATTAAATTTCATTCGTACAGCTGTTTCCTGTACCGCCAGCGTTTGGAGGAAGCCCATTTGCCATCCGAGCGGGAATTCGAACGGATGAAGGGCCATTTCTACTCGCATTCCTCGCGCATTGAGCGAACTATTGAGCTGTATTTGAATGCATACCTTCCCGTTTACGCTCCACCACCAGTGCCTCTTTTGCAGGTGATCGTACACGTTCCATCACCGGGCGCGATCAATCGAACGCTCGTGCATCGCAACGGAAGATGAAGATGATTCAAACATTTTCCCGTTTGAATTGAAATCAATTTCAAAATTGAAATTCCATTCTCTTTGCCGGCCTCAGCTCCACGCCACTTCCGGCCTTGCTGCCGAACCGGTATACACCGGTTAGTTTGCCAGCTTTCAACTGCTCTTCGTTCAAAAACACCGAAAATTCCGATAATAAATAACTTCCAATAACTTTGCCCCGAGAATTCCGCATCCATTTTGCCATTTGCTCCGCTGCTGCTCCTCCGTTCCATGCTCCGGATCCTTGTTGTTCTGGT
>KZ072417.1:73501-92731 GCA_002091845.1 Anopheles cracens
ACTGCACATGCCGCTACCGTGCTGCGGGGCCAATGGGACACGGGGCGTACTCCGAAGTTCGAAGCCCAGCCCAGATCGTTCGTTCACGAGATTGCACCCGGAACCGGGGACGAAAATGAACGTGCATAAATTTCTTCTCGCAAGTGATAAGATTAATTTCTTCGCCCGTCACACAAAATCCGGTCCCACCACCACTTGGCCGTCACATTTGCGACTGACACTTTCGGGGTAACTTCTTCTAGCTACCGCGTCGTGAGTGGTGTTCCTTCGTGCGCAGAGCGAGCGCTCTCGCTGTCTCGAGCGCCAGTTGATCAGATTTGAATTGTGAAATAAAAACGGGCCAAAATTTAATGTTATCTGTTTTCCGAGCAAACTTTTGCCAACTGCTCTCTCGGATGGCTCTGCGCGCCCGTTCGTCGGCAGTGCAGTTTTTATTTTTGCTTCCAGCAATAGCTTCAATCGAAGTCCCGGAGGGATCCGTTTCGAAACAAACGGCAACAAAGGGGAAATTTAGAAATCGTCACTATTACGGCTGTCGTTAAAGTAGTTTTTACGATACCGTTGGCGACATTTGGCTTGCCACTCTTGCGCAGGACATCATTACGCCCAAACGAACGAAAATCTCACGACCTGCGGCCCAGCGTGGTCACACGGTCCGCAGCGAACCAGCAGCGGCCCGTTGTTCGTGGAAATCTCCAAATTTAATTACCGAACTTTTAGCGTTACTTCATAACACATATCGATGGGTTTTTGAAACTTCCGATGGGGCCGCTTCCATTAGAGTAGGGCTGGTTATCAAGGTTTTCCCACAAAGGCAACCGGCCCGGATCGTCATCCGCTGTCCGGCCCCGGCCGCCGGTCCTATCATCCGTATCCATCTTGGCCGTGTTTCGTCGTTGATCCGACCTTATCCGATGTGTGTATGCCGAAGCGTTCGAATGGTTATGTTGCGTTTGAGCGGTTGCGCGCACCGCCTAGACACCGACGTGGTGTTTCGTTTTTATTTTCCGACTGAAGCCTTTCCAACACGAATGACCGGCTTCTCAGCTTCTCAGTCCGCGCCGAGTCCCAGCCCAATATTAGATACCAATAAAAATCGCATCAATGCCGATAATCTCGTCAAATCGGAGCTTCAAAGCGCGATAGTTCCTCAAAATAATTAAGTTCCTTTCCGGGGAGGACGCTGCTGCGGCGATTGAATCGTTCCCAGCGACATTTGCGCTGTTCCTTCCTCCCATCCCAAACGGTGGGAACGATCGCTCGATCGGTCGGCGGGCTCGATTTGATTGACGATTGAGGTCTGCTGGACAAGCAAGTTATCAACTCGCTGACGGAGATGATTTCGGAGATGCACGACATCGACTACGGTAATCCGCAGCTGCGCAAGGTGTACGATTATGTGATCGTAGGAGCCGGACCGGCTGGGTGCGTGCTGGCCAACAGGCTGTCGGAAGACCCGAAAGTGTCGGTGCTAGTTTTGGAGCTCGGCCGGGGAGAACGGCCCGCTTTTGCGGAACCTCCCATGCTCGGTCCGATGCTGATGGGGTCCGATTACAGCTTTGGCTATGAAACCGACCGCCAGCGGTACGGTTGTCTTGGGCTGACGGGCCGCAAGTGCAGCTGGACGCATGGACGAGGGGTGGGTGGGTCGTCGATCATCAACAACATCATCTACACGCGCGGCAACCGACGAGACTTTGACAATTGGGCCCGGGCTGGCATGGAGGGTTGGAGCTGGGAGGAGGTGTTGCCGTACTACCGAAAAATAGAGCGTGCCAACATCAAGGACTTTGAGGATAACGGTGCCCACGGCAAGGAGGGCCGTGTGTCCGTGGAGGACTGTCCTTTCCGATCGGAAGTAGCCAACGCGTTCGTGGCGAGTGCTGCCCAGTCAGGCTACCCGTATCTGGACTACAACGCAGGGGACAATCTGGGCGTATCGTTCCTGCAGGCTCACTCCGAGCGTGGCCATCGCGTGACAGCCGGAACTGCGTACCTGAAAGATGTCCGCCATCGTCCTAATCTACATATATCCACCCGGTCCTGGGCAACGCAAATCCTCTTCGGCGAAGGTGAGCAGCCGCATTGAATGTGGCCCTAGAGGAGAATTAATTATTCGACTGTTTCACCCATTCCAGATAGCAGAGAAGCAGCAGGTGTGCGGTTCACCAAGAACAAGCGCTATCACATCGTGCGTGCTCGGAAAGAGGTGATTCTGTCCGCTGGTGCGTTCGAAACACCGAAGCTGCTGATGAACTCCGGCATCGGTCCGGCGGACCATTTGGAGCAGCTGGGAATACAGGTTGTGAAGGATCTGCCCGTGGGAAGGCAAGTGTACGAGCATGGAGGTGTGTTCGGGCCCATCTTCGTCGTGCGCAACGGCTCAAGGGCCGAGCAGAATCTGCTCAGCCTCGAACGGGTGCTCACGGTGGATGAGATCTTGCGCTTCCGCAACGGAACCGGTCCGCTGACGTCGAACTCGATCGAGAGCCTGCTGTACGTGAAGTCACCGGTCGCAAGCGATCCCGATCCGGGCATGCCGGACGTGGAGGTGATGCAATCGTTCACCTCGATGAGCTTCGACTCGTCGATCGCCACGCGGCTCGCCTACCGACTCCCGGATGCGCTCGTGCGCGATTATTACGATCCACTGATCGGCGTCCGTAACTTCATGTTTCTGCCGATGCTCTTGAAGACGCGCACGGTCGGCCGGGTGGAGCTGAAGTCCCGCAACCCGTTCCACCATCCCGTCTTCAAGTATCAATACTTCGAGGATGAGCGCGACGTGGAGGCGCTGCTATACGGATAGTTCCTCAAAATAATTAAGTTCCTTTCCGGGGAGGACGCTGCTGCGGCGATTGAATCGTTCCCAGCGACATTTGCGCTGTTCCTTCCTCCCATCCCAAACGGTGGGAACGATCGCTCGATCGGTCGGCGGGCTCGATTTGATTGACGATTGCGACATTCGCTCGACGTCCCACGAAACGGCGGAGGTACGTTCTTGGCTTTGAATATATTAGCCAATAAATTTCGTCAAGTGACGAACCTCCTGCGCCTATGATTGCTTCATACGGGCAAACCCCACATAAACCGCCCTGGTGAAGCGGAAAGAGGCGAAATGAAAGGGCAAAGCAGAGAACGGTTTTTGGAGACTTGGGGGTCCGCTTTTGATATTCTCCGAACGTAGTCCCGAAGAGAAAACCAAACACAAACGTCAAGCGCTTCAACACCTCACGACTCACTCGGTCTGTGACGACTGTGACCGGAATGGGGGATTCAATAAAAGCGCGATAGTTCCTCAAAATAATTAAGTTCCTTTCCGGGGAGGACGCTGCTGCGGCGATTGAATCGTTCCCAGCGACATTTGCGCTGTTCCTTCCTCCCATCCCAAACGGTGGGAACGATCGCTCGATCGGTCGGCGGGCTCGATTTGATTGACGATTGTGACATTCGCTCGACGTCCCACGAAACGGCGGAGGTACGTTCTTGGCTTTGAATATATTAGCTAATAAATTTCGTCAAGTGACGAACCTCCTGCGCCTATGATTGCTTCATACGGGCAAACCCCACATAAACCGCCCTGGTGAAGCGGAAAGAGGCGAAATGAAAGGGTAAAGCAGAGAACGGTTTTTGGAGACTTGGGGGTCCGCTTTTGATATTCTCCGAACGTAGTCCCGAAGAGAAAACCAAACACAAACGTCAAGCGCTTCAACACCTCACGACTCACTCGGTCTGTGACGACTGTGACCGGAATGGGGGATTCAATAAATTTCCCGTTTATAAGAAAAATCATTAAAACGGACGTTACTGACTGCCAAAAGGGAACGCGCGCATCCCAACATCGATATGGCAGCGAAATGTGTGAGCAACGGCGAAGGATGGCTCCCACAACGGCACACATCGCACAGTGTGACCTTCGCGCGCACATTGGGGACAGTTTTGGCGGGCCGAAGGGGACGCATACGCCGCACGCACGCGCGCCCGTTCTAATGGTGTGAACACAAGCAACCTGGGTTTCACATTCCCATTCGGTTTTTTTTCTTGTTTTAGGCACCCGTTCGTGGGGTATGGGAAATATTGTAGCTTGGATGGATCTTTTATTGTGGCAGAGAGTGATAAAGAAATAAACAGCAAAAGACCGTGTTTTCTATCCGAATTGATTTATTGAAAGTGAAACGATCAGTTTCGTTTAGCGTTGTGGAAGATGGCTTAACCGCTAGTTAACTGCTATTGATTGTCCTGCTTGATCATATCGGCCGCTTTCTCCCCGATAAGGTAACTAATTGCGCAGGTGTGTGCCGTTGGTGGTTCTGGAATAATGCCCGCATCAGCCACACGCAGCCGTCTGATGCCACGGACGCGCAGCCGAGGATCAACGACCGAGTTCGGATCACCGAGCGCTCCCATCCGGCACGTTGCCACCTGATGCTGGAACGTGGTCGTCAGTGTGCGCACATGGCAGCGCCAGTAGTCGTCCGTGTTGAACTCGACCTGCTCGCAACCCGGCACCGGCCGGTTGTACAGTTCGATCCCCATACGCTGCAGTGGCTCTGCCTGCGCAATGCGCAACACCTCCTTGATCGCGTATACTGCGGATTACCGTAGTCGATGTCGTGCATCTCCGAAATCATCTCCGTCAGCGAGTTGATAACTTGCTTGTCCAGCAGACCACCGGTGAGCCGCGAACCACAATAGAGCACGAGCAAAACGCGCACCCAGCGCAACATCATTTCACCTCTAATTCCACCGCGGATGCACTTGCCACAGCGAGAACGACACTTTGCGGGCGCGGAATCGCGGAACGATCTTCACTCGAGACTGGCCGACACTGATCTGGTCCGTGGCCACTCGATGGTTACATGTAATAAAGGCTAATATAACGGTTTAGCACATTAAACCGGTTGCATGGGGCCGGTAGAACCAGTCGAACTTGCCGTTCTGAAGACGACGTGCCGTGCCCCGTCTGTCCTACTTCTGGACCGATTTCCTCCCGTATTATTTTTTGCACCTGTCCGCTAAGCCAGCTCACACACAGACAGCGCCAGCGGATCATTAACCTCGACCGAGTTCAAGCGGCAGCAGCAGATAAGAACGCATTAAGCGACGTGTTTTTGTTTTGATTTTGAGACATTCCTGCGGACGAGAAGATCCGTCCAATTCGGCGTCGTAACAGTGGAACATTTTTTTTCTTCTTTATCTCTCTCTCTAACCAGAAAACGGTTATTAAAAGTGGTATAGTTTTATGTCGGGTCGAAGGCATCAGGTAACGTTTTTATGTCAGGTCATTAGCCTCCCTCCAATTAAGTTTTCGGATCATTTTCGTTGTCTATCGCAGAAACATTAGCCGAGTCTAGCTCTTTGCCGATAGATTCTATAATGTTCCAAGTTGAATTTGAAGTATCTTTCTCTACAATAAGAATGCAACAACCGATCGTTGCAGTGGGGCTATTATGTCTCATCATTGTTTTGCTCGTGGTACGCTGTGTCCTACCCGTGTATCGTCAAAGCGTGACCCAGAGCGTGAATCCCATCGGCAAACACGCGCCTCATTCCGGTTCCGGTTCGGCGGTTTATCATCCCTTCGACAAAGACACTATCGCCGACCGGGCTGGAAATTGATACACTTGGTGTGTGTGTGTGTGTCCCCATCTGCTCACGGTGGGCTCACGACCTTAAGCTCTGCATTTATGAACTGCGTGTTTCATCGGTTTCATAAATACCACACGCCCGGGTGTACCCGTAGCCTTTACGCCACCGTACACGTCCCGGCGTGCCGTTCCTTTCCGTCGGTTCGGTTGACTGATTTGATTAAATGTTTACATTATCCTTTTAATTTCCTCACCACTCATTTCTCACCCTGCCCAGTCCCGCTGCTGGTGGCGGAACCGTGGGCACGAGATGCATGTCACATTTTCCTCCATTTTTTCCATCTATTTTCCCAACAGATTATTTTCACACTACTCAAACAATAAATCTTCTTTCATCTGGCCGAGCGCTTTTTGCTGTACAACCGGCGAGGTGCTGCAGTCGATGCGTCGCTTTGCGTTGCGTTCATGCGTGAAAAGTATTTATCAGCGTGCGTTGGGTGTTGGGCGATTTTGAGTCCCTACATAAATTTACAAATAATTACATTCCACACCGCTTCGCAAAAATCGCAGAGCGTGCTACGCGAGCCACCGGCAGGTTCGTCCATGGCCGAAAGCGCCCAAAACGCCCTTGATCGGTGTGTGCTTCTGAGCAGTCCCAGTGGAATTGTCATTCACTGGTGCGATCGTCTCAATAACTTGTTTATAATTTCACACTTAATTCATTTGACAGATGTCAGATCTCTGTTGCTGCGTTTTTCTCCCCTTCCGACGGAGTTCACGCCATTTGCGTGTGTTCCGTGTGTTTTAAGGACAATTTTGTCCCACATAACGCTCACCGTAGACTTTAAACCGTTCTCCTGCGGGGACTGGTGAACGTACCCGATACGTCATATTATTTGCCGAACGGGTAAGAAGTCACTCACCGGAACGTATAATCGTTCGGTTCGGCGACCTGTTACCAGCTTAAAAGGGAGACCGGCGACAACGACGACTGCGGTGATGGTGGGATGATGATGGCAAGATGATAAACCGAGGGCCGGATTCCGTCCTCCGCCTGGTCTGGGATGCGGATGGGATGCGCACCCGAAACCAAGCACAATAGCGCAATGAAACACTGTGACAAAATAGAGTAAACATTAATAAAGGACGCCGGAATAAATCGGAAAAGATATATTTACCTTCTTTTTTGGTACATTTGTCACAGGCACGCCACGCACGCTCTTGTCCGGGTGACGAGCACATAGGGATTTTTTTTTTGCTACTCAATCTGCTTCCTTTTTGTCAAACGTACACTCTACACGGCGAAGGGCACCGTGATTTGGACCGTGTCCCCGTGTTGCGTACTGCGATTGCAAATATATTTTCAATTATCATGGCAGCATCTGTGGACGTCCGACAGGAGCGACGGTAGAAAGGCAGACAAAAAGTGTCCGCAGTCTCTTGAGATTTCCATCGATGACGAGTGGAGAAGAACATTCCGCACGCTGTGGGACTATCGTGGAAAAGCGATTACCAGTCCGACCCGTTCGGGTCACTTCCGTGTCCCAGAGTGGCGGCGTTGGTGTGTATTTATTGATATAAATTTGTAATAAAATATGTATGAAACTAATGCATTTTAGGATAGCCTTTTCCCCACTTTCAAAGAGAATTGCCAGATGAGCTCGGCCAGCAGTTGACCAGTCCCGCCGTTCGACCTTTGCACCCTCGTGATCGGGATGGTATTGATACGCGCGCGCACACACGCACACTCGGAAAGACAATGGGCAGCGGGTCACCACCGGGTGTGTGTCTACCAGGGGCTGCTCCCCGGCAGCGTCCTGCTGCCAGATCGTTCCGGCCGGGATAATTACTGAATAAATCATGACGTAAAATTGATTGCCTTTCGGTTCGATTCATGCCGTAGTGGTGGTGATGGTTATGCAATCTGTGAGTGCGCATCGTACGCACATGAGACCGTATCCCGTATTCATTTGGGAACGAGCGAGGCGGCAAAGGTCCCTAATTTTTGCCAACATAATTGCAACGGGATGGTTCGTACCCGTGTGCAACCTAACAACGTTATCTAATTTCCAATCAGAACATTAAAAGTGAGTTTGTGTGTGTGGAGCTTCGGCACTGCACGCACGTCTTCCTGCAGTCTAGCAGGCCGGGAGAAGCTTCCATACACAGCCGGAGCTTCAAATAAATAATAAAATGGCTTTCCCTTCTTCTGCCACCAAATGCACGTCGTTTGATTTAAACGCAAACAGCACAACGGTCGACCCGTTTTCGGGTCGTGCATGCTGTAATATTTTAATACCTTTCTCGACCATATTCAGCCATTGTTTACGATTCCGAAAACAGTTTCCAAAACCCGCTCCCGGCTCAAGGGGCAGCGAACAAAAAACGGGCAAGAAATGGATTGCAAAAAAGTGCCTCCTCGCGCGGTTCACAAGAGA
Source organism: Anopheles cracens (assembly GCA_002091845.1). Taxonomy (NCBI): domain Eukaryota; kingdom Metazoa; phylum Arthropoda; class Insecta; order Diptera; family Culicidae; genus Anopheles; species Anopheles cracens. The sequence goes on from KZ072417.1 coordinate 81,528, forward strand.
GACACGGGAGGGGGGCTAGAGCTCGTGCATAATTGAATACCAAAGAGGAAATCCTCCGCCAGTTCGAGTATGTCAACACGTGGTCGTCGCCGTTTGTGGCACGATTGTGAAGCGCGTCTCGCGGAGACAGCACGGCGACGGTCCGTCTCGCGCGAACCCCGGAGTACCGAAGTCCGCAAACCAGCAGCGCAGCGTCCTTGCTTGCGACCGACGGGAAAGGCTTGCAACGGTTTCGCTTTTTGCTTAAAGGAGACCGGAGGGGGATGCGCACCCGAAACCAAGCACAATAGCGCAATGAAACACTGTGACAAAATAGAGTAAACATTAATAAAGGACGCCGGAATAAATCGGAAAAGATATATTTACCTTCTTTTTTGGTACATTTGTCACAGGCACGCCACGCACGCTCTTGTCCGGGTGACGAGCACATAGGGATTTTTTTTTTTGCTACTCAATCTGCTTCCTTTTTGTCAAACGTACACTCTACACGGCGAAGGGCACCGTGATTTGGACCGTGTCCCCGTGTTGCGTACTGCGATTGCAAATATATTTTCAATTATCATGGCAGCATCTGTGGACGTCCGACAGGAGCGACGGTAGAAAGGCAGACAAAAAGTGTCCGCAGTCTCTTGAGATTTCCATCGATGACGAGTGGAGAAGAACATTCCGCACGCTGTGGGACTATCGTGGAAAAGCGATTACCAGTCCGACCCGTTCGGGTCACTTCCGTGTCCCAGAGTGGCGGCGTTGGTGTGTATTTATTGATATAAATTTGTAATAAAATATGTATGAAACTAATGCATTTTAGGATAGCCTTTTCCCCACTTTCAAAGAGAATTGCCAGATGAGCTCGGCCAGCAGTTGACCAGTCCCGCCGTTCGACCTTTGCACCCTCGTGATCGGGATGGTATTGATACGCGCGCGCACACACGCACACTCGGAAAGACAATGGGCAGCGGGTCACCACCGGGTGTGTGTCTACCAGGGGCTGCTCCCCGGCAGCGTCCTGCTGCCAGATCGTTCCGGCCGGGATAATTACTGAATAAATCATGACGTAAAATTGATTGCCTTTCGGTTCGATTCATGCCGTAGTGGTGGTGATGGTTATGCAATCTGTGAGTGCGCATCGTACGCACATGAGACCGTATCCCGTATTCATTTGGGAACGAGCGAGGCGGCAAAGGTCCCTAATTTTTGCCAACATAATTGCAACGGGATGGTTCGTACCCGTGTGCAACCTAACAACGTTATCTAATTTCCAATCAGAACATTAAAAGTGAGTTTGTGTGTGTGGAGCTTCGGCACTGCACGCACGTCTTCCTGCAGTCTAGCAGGCCGGGAGAAGCTTCCATACACAGCCGGAGCTTCAAATAAATAATAAAATGGCTTTCCCTTCTTCTGCCACCAAATGCACGTCGTTTGATTTAAACGCAAACAGCACAACGGTCGACCCGTTTTCGGGTCGTGCATGCTGTAATATTTTAATACCTTTCTCGACCATATTCAGCCATTGTTTACGATTCCGAAAACAGTTTCCAAAACCCGCTCCCGGCTCAAGGGGCAGCGAACAAAAAACGGGCAAGAAATGGATTGCAAAAAAGTGCCTCCTCGCGCGGTTCACAAGAGAGACACGGGAGGGGGGCTAGAGCTCGTGCATAATTGAATACCAAAGAGGAAATCCTCCGCCAGTTCGAGTATGTCAACACGTGGTCGTCGCCGTTTGTGGCACGATTGTGAAGCGCGTCTCGCGGAGACAGCACGGCGACGGTCCGTCTCGCGCGAACCCCGGAGTACCGAAGTCCGCAAACCAGCAGCGCAGCGTCCTTGCTTGCGACCGACGGGAAAGGCTTGCAACGGTTTCGCTTTTTGCTTAAAGGAGACCGGAGGCAACAGAAATTTTGATTCACATCAATTTTAAGTGGTAGAAAGAATTATTGATTCCCTGTTCCTGGCACAGCGAAATCGGAATTTGTCCGATGATCAAAGGGGACATCGACCAAATCGAAATGAAAGCGATGCGGTGCGCTTCTGCGAAGGAAGCAGCCGTGCCGGTTTGCTCATTGAATTATCAATATCTTCGAAATGGATCTGCCTCGCGCACGGAACGTGGATGCCGGTGGCATCTTTCAAAAATTTCCAATCCGAGGACGCTCTGCTGCGACGACCGAACGGGACGACGTGCTGCACACCCCGTGAGGGGCATTTTTGACGTTCGAATTGGACCTCTGAAGGGCCGGGAGGGGGGCGGGTGGGGGAGCCGTGCACGGGGAGGGGTATAAAATAATGCCACTCTGTCTGGTCGAACCGCGGTGACGGTGTCGGCCGCAGCACGAAAGCCCAAAGACAGGAAGCAGCAAAGGCTCCTTTGATGCACACGACGGAACGACGCGAACCGTACGTACGAAAATCAGAGTCGTCCACTTCATGCCCCATGTCCGGCGGCACGACCACGGGCCCATGTCGGGATGTCGCCCTTTATTCTTTCAATATTTCCTTGAACACCTGAGCACGTCCTCCGCCTGGTCTGGGATGCGGATGGGATGCGCACCCGAAACCAAGCACAATAGCGCAATGAAACACTGTGACAAAATGGGTGTGTGTGAAGTGTGACCAACAATTGGCCAAATATTACCGGCAATTGGTTGTAACTTTAAAGGCATCTGTATTCCACGTACCGTATGTTTAGATCCCCCTCATATTTGATGGGTTGATAATTCGAAACCGGATCAGATACCTGCGTGCGTTCTTTGGTAGTAGTAGCATTTGTTAAAATATATAAACAAACAATACGATGTTACATGAATTTTTTCGAATCATTTCCTCCAAGTTGCATTTTACGGTGGAAAATACGAAAAGGTGCACGCTTGTTGTGAAGCGCATGGAAACGGTTGTTTTTCTTTTTTGTTTGCTTCACGTTTACGAACCTTATCTGGAAGTTTCATTTCACATTGCTTTGAGCGAATGCTTCTTGTTCTACTATACTTAGAGTATGTTTTAGAGCTGTTTTGTTTGCCGCCATTGTCAGTTCAGGTTGTCTATCCTGCTTGCAATAAGCCCTCTGTTCGGCAAGAACTCAAATCCAATGGCTTCAGTGACACGGATTATTAACTGCAAGCAGTCATAGATATCCCCCAGTCACTTCTGTCTCCGGCCCATTAATAGACGCCGGAAGTGGAAGATTTGCTGGCTTTGGTGGATTTTCCACGGCGGCTTTCCGTCTCCCCGACATGCAAATTCAATTTTCCTCCCGATCGCACACCAGCCGCCAGCTCCTCCCGTTGGTGTTTCCACGTGCAAGGAATTTAAATATTTCGCCACGCCGCTTAAGACATCTCGGGGTGGAATGGAGCAGCAACGTAAATTATTTGTCACCCGAGCGGGCGCGCGCGCGTGCTTCGCTGCTGGGAGGACGCAGCATATTAATAAACGGTCAAATCCGCCGTGAAAATGACCGTAAAGAAGCGCATTTGGGTGTAGATTCAATTATTTAAATTTCATTAAAATAAGTACCGGATCGTGTCGATTAGTTTTATGATGATCGCTTCCTGCGCGCGTGAAGCTCGGCGTACAGTTACAGGTGGGGGGAAAAAACGCACACTCGGGAAAATATGACAAATTTGATTAAAACTCCCATTGAAGCTAATGTTCGTTCGCTACGGGAGGTTCGTTCCCTTGCGAGCGCCGGTACCATCGCTCCTGGCCGAGATTAGCAACCCCTCCGACGAGGGGAAGCGAATGAAACAGATAGGTTCTATGCAAAGTGCGCTAGGGGTGTGTGTGAAGTGTGACCAACAATTGGCCAAATATTACCGGTTTACGGTGGAAAATACGAAAAGGTGCACGCTTGTTGTGAAGCGCATGGAAACGGTTGTTTTTCTTTTTTGTTTGCTTCACTTTTACGTACCTTATCTGGAAGTTTCATTTCACATTCCTGTGAGCGAATGCTTCTTGTTCTACTATACTGTATGTTTTAGAGCTGTTTTGTTTGCCGCCATTGTCAGTTCAGGTTGTCTATCCTGCTTGCAATAAGCCCTCTGTTCGGCAAGAACTCAAATCCAATGGCTTCAGTGACACGGATTATTAACTGCAAGCAGTCATAGATATCCCCCAGTCACTTCTGTCTCCGGCCCATTAATAGACGCCGGAAGTGGAAGATTTGCTGGCTTTGGTGGATTTTCCACGGCGGCTTTCCGTCTCCCCGACATGCAAATTCAATTTTCCTCCCGATCGCACACCAGCCGCCAGCTCCTCCCGTTGGTGTTTCCACGTGCAAGGAATTTAAATATTTCGCCACGCCGCTTAAGACATCTCGGGGTGGAATGGAGCAGCAACGTAAATTATTTGTCACCCGAGCGGGCGCGCGCGCGTGCTTCGCTGCTGGGAGGACGCAGCATATTAATAAACGGTCAAATCCGCCGTGAAAATGACCGTAAAGAAGCGCATTTGGGTGTAGATTCAATTATTTAAATTTCATTAAAATAAGTACCGGATCGTGTCGATTAGTTTTATGATGATCGCTTCCTGCGCGCGTGAAGCTCGGCGTACAGTTACAGGTGGGGGGAAAAAACGCACACTCGGGAAAATATGACAAATTTGATTAAAACTCCCATTGAAGCTAATGTTCGTTCGCTACGGGAGGTTCGTTCCCTTGCGAGCGCCGGTACCATCGCTCTTGGCCGAGATTAGCAACCCCTCCGACGAGGGGATGCGAATGAAACAGATAGGTTCTATGCAAAGTGCGCTAGGGGTGTGTGTGAAGTGTGACCAACAATTGGCCAAATATTACCGGCAATTGGTTGTAACTTTAAAGGCATCTGTATTCCACGAACCGTATGTTTAGATCCCCCTCATAGTTGATGGGTTGGTAATTCGAAACCGGATCAGATACCTGCGTGCGTTCTTTGTTAGTAGTAGCATTTGTTAAAATATATAAACAAACAATACGATGTTACATGAATTTTTTCGAATCATTTCCTCCAAGTTGCATCAAGCTAAACCGGATAAAGCGATGTACATAAAACACGTACGACATATCCCAACTGTGGAGCATTATTATAAAATTTTGATCATGCACGTGCTACATCTCAAGTTTCCGTGACGTAAATCTTAAGTCGCGATAAAAATCGTAACATCGTATTCCTTTTGCCCTTCCAAGGCAAGCGCTCCCATTGGCCAGGGCGAACGTTCCTCCTTATCCGTCGTTAAAACAAATCCTTTTTGCCACCACGGGTCCACCATGGGCTCAGGAGCGCAGGAGCAACATCCCGGTCCCAGGCCAACGCCAAACAACCCCCTAACAAACAACAACCTTCGATACGACGGTGAAAACGCCACGTGATGTAACCGGGCCGGGAAAGTGGAAAGCCTTTTTATCAAAAACAATAAATTTTCAAATAAATAAAACCAAGATCCCGCTCGCTCGCTCGCCCACGTTCGTCTGCTCCTCTGCCTGTGAGCAGAATACACACCCCCGAGTTCGGGCAAATAAAAGCCGAAACCGAGGCAGAGCCAATCCGATAAACAAAAATTGCCATAAAAATCTCATCTGTATGGATAAAATGTAATATCTCGCACCAACGTTTCTCACCGCCCGCTCTGCCCGCCCGGCCCGGCCACATAAGCCAGGGGGGCCGCTGCTGCAAAATGGACGCCGGCGACAAGAGATGTGGAAAAACAATAAAATGCACGAACGGGAAACAGCGCGACCGAGTGAAGCCCGAGCTTCAAACTTATTGTCCTGTTTTTGGTGCTAGTGAGAGTGGGAGTGCAGGAAAAGGTGTGCGGATAAGAACCAGCAAACCAGTACCGGGAAGCAGAAGAAAAAAACGCTGGGAAAGGGATTTTCCGTTCACTTCCGATGAGCTTATTGTTGTTTTTTTTTCTCGTTTGTGATTCTCTTTTTGTATTCTTTTCCACGCTCACTCTCTCTCTCTTTCTTTCTCTCCCTAACTTCGCTTCGTTGTATTGCCTTTAGTGGAAAGGTTTATGTTGTTTTTCTTTCCATTCGCGCTCCACACGCTCCTCATGCTTCAGCGACGAAGATCAATATTTTCCATCACCATGCTCGGTCTCAGCGAGCGAAGGAAAAAGAGGATCAAACGAGCTGGAAAGGTGGTTGGGTAACATAAATATGGCGGAAGCGTTGCCCATTGTCGGTTTCATTTTTTTTTTCAACCACCCACCACCGATGGGCGGATGAAAAAGTCACTCAACCACCACTACCACCCTCCGGGAAAGGCGCGGTGGAAAATTAGAACCGAAAAAAAGTATATTTTATCTCTCCCCCTCAGTCCGTCGCACTGTCCTTCCATTTCGTCCATTTTGTAGCGGATCACGCGGAATGCGTGCGTGGGTGGGAGGCGAGTTTTGCGGTGACGATGGGGGATAAATTTCTCATAAAATAAGTTCACGATAACCTTTCCGCCCGATCGGTAGCACTGCCGTCCGTTTCCAGCACACAAAGCAGGCTTTGCCGTTTGGGGCGATCCCTTTTTCCATCGGCGGAAGAGTAGGCCCTGCTGGAAATTTCCTCCGAACAATTGTTCCCAACGGTTCCCGAAGTCGCCCGCAATATTTTCCTTTATATCCTCGTGCGTTTTTTTTGCCGTGCCTTGCCTTGGCTTCCAGAACCTTTTTTATTTCTTTTCGCCGTCCTAACTATCCTTTTTAGCGCTTGTGGAAAGCAAGAGAAAAGAAAGGATCCACCGTGCTCAGTGGACTCGTATTTCTCTTGCCACCCCTCTCGGTTTCTTGCGTTCAAATAAAATTGAGATGTATTTTTTACTCCATAAAAAAATAAAAGACAAATGCTTTATTTTATTATACATTTATGTAAATTTTCGAGATTATACCTTTTCTTTCAAAAAAGGGTCCAACGTTTTGAACCCCTCCCACACCCCTCTGTCGCTAAAGGGTATCAATGCTCTGGCCGTAAAAGGACATCATCCCGAAATGGGGGGAGGGAAATGGCAAACGTATACTTCGTTCAGTGTTTGCGTAGTGTCCGGAAGATACGCCTCCCCTTCTTGTGCTTGTTCTTTGCCGAACTTCCAAAGCCACATTGAAGTGCTGCGCGCGGGAAAATTGCGAGGGAAGTTTTGCATGTTGAAGTGGTGGAAGGGTGTCGGAGAAAAATCGCTTAGAATAATCGGTTTATCTAAGTATCTTACAAGGTTTCATTTTTCTGGTACGCCTCAGGCGAGCATTCAAGGGCCCCACAACGACGCGTTTCTGGAGTTATTTATGATAACAATAATGCTCGTCTTACAGTATTAGGTCTCAAACATTCGTCCTACCGAGAAACGAAGCGTAGATAAGAAACAAAAACTTTTCTTCATGATAACCGGTTTGTTACAAAATGGTGGGATAATAAGGAGGAAGGAAAATTTTCAGTTATATCACCATAACTTTACACAGCAAATGATCACATTCATTACTTTCGTTACTCGTCGCGCAATGGCGCCACTTCTCCATCGTTGCTATGATACATTGGGCGCCTATGGCTACTATGGGTTCTATATTTGTTTAACAACTTAATTACTTTATTATTTAAGCTTTAGCCCGAGATTTTCTCTTTCTTGTAAGTGATTGATTAACACTTTTCTTTCAGATCGCCAACAGTTTAGCTGCAAATTTTCATATCCTTCCTTTTATAACATATTGAATCATAGAACAAAGTAATCCCTACAAAAGAAATTTAAAATCTTCACTTCAGTGCTGCTAACCAATTAGCTGATACTTGTTTTAGTGCACGATAAATTTTGTGAATCGAAGCATAAATATTCAACCACAATCAAGGCCGTCCCTCTGTCCGGTCAGAATAGAAGCGTCTCCATAAATCGTTTCCTGTTCCTTCGAGAGCAAAATCTCTACAAAAAAAAAAAACGAAAAACAAATAAAATTGAGCTCCGGCCAAAAGTCATCTTATGCCATTCTAAGACACAAGACGTCCAAACAACCAAATCCGTTGTACAACACTGCCTGCGAGCAAACCCACTCTCTGTCTCTCGCTCGCTCTCTCGCTTGGGGTATATTTTTGCTTTGGTGGGGGTTGTTGCCGCAAACATGCTATGATTTATGTTGCCTAATGGGAAATTAGCATCAGCACCTTCCAGGCAGCTCCCACTCCGGGAACTTTCTTCCCGACCGTTCGTTACGGTGGTGAGATTGAGTGTGTTTTTCATTTATTTTCCTACAGGATTGCTTTCTTTTTGAGTGATCCTTCCACTGCTTTTCCTAGCCACGAGCCCCTATCTAACGGAAAAATCGCTTTCAAGAAAGATGAAACAAATAAAGAAGAACATTCACCGAAGCGTTCAGTTTGAGATCAAACGAGAAAATCATCTAGACCTCCCGAGAATCACTGTCTTGGAAGAGGGGGCCATCAAATAGGTTCTGGAAGGTTGAACGAAAAACAAAACCGCCAGCGTCAAAAACAACAGCACGCTTCAACGCAAAACGTAATTTTGCATATCATAAATTTGTTTGGATAAGGTTAATAAGAACCGAACACTGATTAGCTGGCAACGGAGCGGTCACTGTACGCAGGGAAACATTGAGCCAAACATGGAAGCGGATTGACACCGGAGTTGATTAGTATATGCCACTTTTAATTGTTTCAAAGTTTAAATGTTCTATTTTTTTTATTTTTTATATTCATTTAAGGGAAAAAGTTTCTGTTCTATACCAAATGACCAGTTCATTTCATTCGTTTGGCACATAAAAGAAGCGTCATAACTTCCCCAGATGCTATATTCTATTTTTGCCTTCACCGCCTACTTTGCTTGCATTGCTCAGCCGTACGTGTTGTAGAGCAATTACAATCTAGCATCGAAGGTGGCCGTGACTTTGATCCGAGAATTATCGCACTTGCTTCCAACAGAGTGCACCACAACACATCCTACTGTGTGGATAATTGCACCGTGTAGGCTTTACCTTCTGCTCGTCCTGCAACCCCCGTCTATCGCCCAACACTAAAACATTCAAATCCGACCGGATGGATGGACCAAATATGTTTCCTGCACGGTGGCAGCTCACACTACCAAACCCGTGGTGTTAAACAGATTTTCTTGTCAAAATCAAAACGAATGTTCGCACCATCTCACAAGTCAGGGGTGTAGGGAGCCAATAAAAAAGATGACAATTTTCCATTAATAACTTCGGAGATTATTTTAATCCCCTTCACGACTCTATATTCGCATGCAGATGATGATGATATTCAACAGCCGGCGGTACACAATCGCTCTATTGACTGTGAAATTGTACACTTGCTCTCGTTTTTATCCCCTTTTGCTGTATAGGGGTGCTGCCGTCAGAACGGACAATCGTAGTAGGACGCTGTTCCGGGACCTTCGTGCGTAATCCGAAGCCCTAAGCATTTTGTCTATTCATGATGATCCCGCTCTCTCGAATGTAGAGAACCGAAGGCGAAAATTATCGCTATGCTGCTTTTTCTGAAACCCACACACACACACACTCGCAAAGGGTACCAACTGGACGACTAACTCATCGAGCACCGAGGCATAACCATCGTTTTTTGAACGTCCTACGGGACGTGGTCGATAAAGCAGAAAATTATGTTTCAGGAGAAAGGATGTGGAAGAGACAGCGTTGGTGCGAGGAGGATGCGGCCGATTGGAATGAATGGAACTTAATCTTCATAATTGTACTCCCGACAATGAGACCAGTCTGGGGTGTCCTTTGTGTCGCTGCAGTTTCTTAAACCATATCCAGTAACGTAAAGGGAGGAGTTCGGGACACTTTTCTGGAAGTTATGTGCAACAAATCTGATTAATTCTTTGAGAATATTTCCACTGCGGCAATGCACTAGTCGAGCAGTTTTAAAAATTCTTATCAGGTTATCGAACAATGGTTCATTTCTTTCGTTCCGTGAATGAAAACTCACCCCTTATGCTCTAATGCGGGAACTGTAACAGTAACGAGTAAATGCGTCCAGATGGCAAAGTGGTTTAGAGTTAACACACACACACACACACATACACACATTCACTTACTCTTACTCTTTTTCTCTCCACCAATCCTCTCTCTTTCTAGCCATTTCATACTTTCACCTGCACGAGCGTCTGTAAAATGGAAACTTTCGTGCGCATCTAAGAAAACCCCTCTGTTGCCATGGTTTCACTGCTTGCTTCTGTGGTATTGACCAGGAGTTGCGTCCGACAAGAACACACGCTTTTCATAAGGCAAACCTTTTTTTCCCGTCTCTCTAAACAAGGAGGAGTTGAAAATGGCAAGTAGCGGTCATCGGAATCCAACCACATCTTGATGCTGCTTCCTATTGAGGCGCGTTCTTTGTGGTGGAACATTCGAACAAGATAGTGCACTATCCGTCTGTAGTAGTGTTAGTAGTCGTAGTAGAAGTAGTACCTGATCGTTCGCTTATTCTTTCTATGTCTCTATCTCTTTTCTGTGGTTAGATCGATTTCTGTGAAAAAAAACGCCATAAAGAGTCACAACGGATTAAAAATATTGACAAATATCCACCGGAGCGTAGCAAGTCGCTCATCGTTCTTGATTAGTTTGTAGTTGTGGTCCAGGAGACAGGAGAGAAACCGACGCTCTACTGAGTGTCGGGACTAACGAGAACGAGGGCGAGTCCCAAGTACAGCCCACCGACAACCCTCCCACCCCAAAACATCCCAACAAACGGATGTTGATGAGTTTTGCGTCGGACACATCCAAAATTACGACCAGAAATAACAATCGACCAGTCCGTTTCGGAGGGGGGTGGGGGCGGTTTTCCTCTGCGACCAAACGAACCGAACGATGATATTTTCGGCAGCCTTCGGACCCTTCTGTCCACGACCCACCCGACCATCCTCCGTCGGGCGCGCCATCGAGGCGAAATGAGAAAAATGTGAGTAATGTATTTTCATATATTTTCTCCCAACTTCCCCCCCCACTGGACCGGCTGGAGTTCGGCTGGAGTTTTCCAGCCTCGTTCGGCTTGCCTAGGAGAGCCTTTGCCCTGCCGATCGAAGAGGGGATCGCCAGGGACATAAACCAGTGGGCCAGTTAGAGTCTCCCACGCGCGCTACCCCTCCCGGCGACAACCTCGTCATCTCCGAATGGCTTCCTGCTTGCAGGGAGCGTGGTGAAGGGAGCTTGAAGGTAGACACAGGGGCCACGGGACAGCGTCCGAGTTGTGTGCTATTGTTTTTCCAAGGACTTAGCATTGGAATGGC
>KZ072419.1:0-40313 GCA_002091845.1 Anopheles cracens
CGGTGGAGAAGAACAATACGTGGTGCAGCATTTTTGGGTCACGGTTAACCGGACCGGACGACCCGAAAGAATATTTGCCTTCTTGTCTTGCTTCTCTTCTCTTCTCTGCCGTTTTACCAAACTCCAATCCGCTCATCCCGGTCGCGTCGGGCCACTTTATTGTGATGATGTTCTCGATTGGATTGCCGCGATAGCATCAGGCCCAAACCGGCGATTGGGACGACGACCGACGACCGGTTCAAGACGACCCGGGGACGGCTGCTGCAGCCATGATTTTGTTATGATAAACCTCAAACAATCAACCAAAGGAGCGCAACAGCACCGCGAAAAGGTTTCCGCTGCCAAAAAGGAGATTGCGCAAAATGGTGAAGCGCAAACGCCAAGGAGTCCGGGGGCTGGCACCCGGAGATACGTTACCGTTTTGCTCGAACCCTGTGCGGGACGTGCTTCTTCGTGGTCGAATCGATTGGTGCGTAAGATGTTCGCGATTCATTAAGCCCGTTTCCGAACCCGGACGATGTCCGAAAAAATTAAAGTGGGCTGTGCAGTTCCCCCTCCTGCCAAGAGTGCAATAAATTAAAGAAAACGTTACAAATTAATGGATAATGAAACGCACGGTGAGAAGGCGCATCGGCTAAGGTCCTGCCTGCCCCAGCGTTGTTTATTTAACGAAGTCTCCTTTTACGGTCGGAGACAAGAATTGCTCAATTTGTGTTGGTTATCGCGCACTCTCGCTGGCAAGTTCCGATTCGTGCGTTCTTTCCTCCGTTGCATAGTTGCACCTTGCCACGGTTCTAGCGTGTTGTGCCACTCGCGACCGGTACGACCAGGTACAAACTGGCGTAAATTATCTGTTCAACATGATTTCTCTATTAATTGCGACTCGGCTGTGTTGCTTCTTCTAGCGGCGGTGGGTGCCGTTCGTTGTAATTTACTGCAGGGTTTCTCGCTTTACTTGAATCTTCTCATTCATTCTTTTTTCGTTTTGTTATTGCGACAATTGCATGGTCGCGATTTCCACGTGAAGTAGCTCTGGTGAGCTGTCTGGTGAGCTATTGGAACTATGGAAGATCTTCAAATGGACTCCTGTCTGAATGATGTTCAATCTTTCAAGGTGACTTTTACAATGAGAACATAATCATGGATGATTTTTCTCTTCATTTCCTCTGTCTACACATTCCAGCGATGCATACATTAAAAATCTGATCGAAAAATGATCTCCTATAGACGAAGTAATGAGCGAAACGTGAAATTTATATTGAAGAACACACTTGTCTTTCTGACGATTATGAAGAAGAGTGTAAGCAAAAGTTTGGTTCGCCCTGTAACTGAGCTACTGATCAGTAACTGAGTTGAAAAGTATCGCAGAACCTTTCAATCACCTGTTGTAAACGGAAGTGCAGACTTGAGAGATCCATCTTTGACAGATAAACAATAGATTGCAGATAAAAAGACTGTCAAAAATGATCATCTTAGAGAGACTTTCTGTCTTGGAAAAAGTGTTATCTTCAGGCGAGTTGCATTGTATAAGATTTCCAACGTTTATTTCTCGTTATAAAGAATCGAATCGTACTCTCCTGTTTGGTTTGTTTTGCACACATTTATTCATACTCAACTTTCTCTCACCACCGCCCGGGCTAACCCTGCCCCATCCCGCACGTTTAAAGTGATCGCTATATGCTAATCACTACCGGTGGTGCCCCGAGTGGGCGCAGACGCAAACCTAGAAAGTGATAATTGTCGAGCCAGCACCGCACAATAATTATGCACGAACAAGTCAATCGTACGATGCACACCTTTCCGTCCGTGTTCTCCTCGATCACTCGATCGGTCGTTTATGTAATTTTTAATTAATTTTCAATTACCCTCCCAACCCATTCCCTTGCGGAGCGCGGAGCTTTATGTTGTCGTTGTCGTTGTCGAAAACGCGTGTTCGAGTATCAATCGTGTCCGGCCCGCCGTGTGGCGATGGCTGGCGACCGGTTGGCTGGCTCGGCGCGTCTGCGAACGTAACGCCTGATGACTAGTTCCATTTCTCATGCAAAACCGCTGCAATTACACATCTCGGAAGCCGAAGGGTTCTCCCCGCCGGGGGTTTTGCGTGAGCTCGTTCGGGGAGCTCGCGGAGCTAATAATGATTATCAAGATGAATTTCGCTCCATTAAAACCGGAGGAGGCTGCGAGAGATTTGCGGGCCCCATCCAGCCCATCAGCACACTTTAGTGTAATTATTCCATTCATTTTCCAGCGCCCGAGCTGCCCGGACGGTTGCTTCCTTGTGCGAAAGAACCACAGCATTTATTTGATCACCTCGTGTGTTTTTTTCTTCTTCTTCTGTTTGCGTTCCTCCACACCGAAGTGGCGTGGCCGCTTTTTGATGGTTCGGATGAGGGGGGGGGAAATTAGCTGCGGAAAAGCTATAGTAATCTATATTTAATCACACTTATTCCATCTACCCGCTCGCTCAAATGACGGTATGAGGAATGTGTTAATTTTCCCTCTACTGTGTGTGTTTTCTGTTCGTTTTCTTCGCTTTTGCATTTAAGCGCTTCTGCCTCGTTCCAGAAATTGATGTTTGATAGAGAGAAGGAGAGAGAGAGAGTACACTGGTTCGGTCAGGAAACTAACCTTCCTCAAGCTTCACGACTAAAGGGAGGCAAAAAAAAACCCATCCAACCCCGATTCGCACACGGTCGCACAAGAAAGGGCTTTCCCACTATCGCTCCAACAGCGATCCAATCGCTCCCAGCGGAAAGAACGTGCCGAGACCGTGGCGATGAAAAATTGACTAAGTTTAATCAGCTTCTTCCGGAGCCGCCCCGGCCTCGCGTCACGCTTTTCCGGAGGCCATCTCGTTGCAGGATAGAACCCACCATTTCGCGTTAAAAGGCTCAGCTGGTGGTGGCAAAAGTTTGCTCATAAAATTTTAATTACAAACTGATCGATCGCCACCCACCCACCTCCCCCAGTCCGTGATTTGGTCCGTGAGCGGAAAAGCGGGCGGAATGTTCCGTACTATGCTAATCACTACCGGTGGTGCCCCGAGTGGGCGCAGACGCAAACCTAGAAAGTGATAATTGTCGAGCCAGCACCGCACAATAATTATGCACGAACAAGTCAATCGTACGATGCACACCTTTCCGTCCGTGTTCTCCTCGATCACTCGATCGGTCGTTTATGTAATTTTTAATTAATTTTCAATTACCCTCCCAACCCATTCCCTTGCGGAGCGCGGAGCTTTATGTTGTCGTTGTCGTTGTCGAAAACGCGTGTTCGAGTATCAATCGTGTCCGGCCCGCCGTGTGGCGATGGCTGGCGACCGGTTGGCTGGCTCGGCGCGTCTGCGAACGTAACGCCTGATGACTAGTTCCATTTCTCATGCAAAACCGCTGCAATTACACATCTCGGAAGCCGAAGGGTTCTCCCCGCCGGGGGTTTTGCGTGAGCTCGTTCGGGGAGCTCGCGGAGCTAATAATGATTATCAAGATGAATTTCGCTCCATTAAAACCGGAGGAGGCTGCGAGAGATTTGCGGGCCCCATCCAGCCCATCAGCACACTTTAGTGTAATTATTCCATTCATTTTCCAGCGCCCGAGCTGCCCGGACGGTTGCTTCCTTGTGCGAACGAACCACAGCATTTATTTGATCACCTCGTGTGTTTTTTTCTTCTTCTTCTGTTTGCGTTCCTCCACACCGAAGTGGCGTGGCCGCTTTTTGATGGTTCGGATGAGGGGGGGGGAAATTAGCTGCGGAAAAGCTATAGTAATCTATATTTAATCACACTTATTCCATCTACCCGCTCGCTCAAATGACGGTATGAGGAATGTGTTAATTTTCCCTCTACTGTGTGTGTTTTCTGTTCGTTTTCTTCGCTTTTGCATTTAAGCGCTTCTGCCTCGTTCCAGAAATTGATGTTTGATAGAGAGAAGGAGAGAGAGAGAGTACACTGGTTCGGTCAGGAAACTAACCTTCCTCAAGCTTCACGACTAAAGGGAGGCAAAAAAAAATCAGCTGGTGGTGGCAAAAGTTTGCTCATAAAATTTTAATTACAAACTGATCGATCGCCACCCACCCACCTCCCCCAGTCCGTGATTTGGTCCGTGAGCGGAAAAGCGGGCGGAATGTTCCGTACCGCTCCGTCCTACTACACGCCAACTAATATGGTTCTTCTTTCTCTCCCCCCCCAGCTTTTTCTTTTCCGCAGCAAAATATGAAGATCAACGCGGCCAAGATGGCGACCCCGATCGAAGAGAAAGTTGATCAGAATCTGAAGGTAAGTTCGGCTGCTGGGAAGGAGCGCAGTTTCGATACGTGACCATCGTTGCTCCTCATTCGTTCTCCCGCAGACGCGCACCGGGATGGTGATGATAAGCGATGGCAAAAGCAAACCCGAGCTCGCCCGGCTGCATCTGTCGATGGAGATGATCACGATCCAGAAGCAGGACACGACGACACCCGCACCGACGCCCACGAACGCGACGCATCCACCTATTGAGTCGAAGGTAGTATCCGCCAAGATATTAGGCCACTTTGGCCATAGAGTCAGTAACAATTCATTCTTTTGTGAGCAGATTCTCATCGTAATCTCTCCTGTGCAAAGTTTCGAGCTCAGAGCTTTCGTTTCTAATGCCTTCTGATTATTATGTAAGAACCAATCTGTTAGGAACAACTTTAACTCCATTCAAGTCGCGGTATGTTGCATAAACAAACAGCACAAGAAAGGCAACCGATCGCGCTACTGTTGCCTTCCGTGAGGCGATAAGCACAGCAATACGAAGCAATTCATCATCGCTCGGCAGCAAATCATGCCTTCCGGTGTGCAATCTAGTAACCTCGCGCACTACCACCACAACGGGGTCACTCCAAACATCCCTCATGCGTACCGAGCGCGCCTCACGCAAAATAGGTTGCGTATACATCACACCGGGACGGCAAATTTCGCTCGTCCCTCCCCAGTCGAAAACGGGGCGATGCCAGATAAGACGATCTGGTGGGTCCCTGTCGGCACCGGCTTCGACGTCGAAAGTTTGGGCGGCAGCAGCGCGTCTGTAATCTCGCGTGAGACGAAAGACGCAACCGAAAGCAACAAAAAAAACGCAGCTCACAGCGAAAACAAACCGCGCCCGAGGCTACCTCCGTAGACTTCGAGTGGTCTTCGTGGAGGTCCCGGGAGGCTAATCGTTCGCAGGCGCACAACATTAAACCGATACCACATTAGCCGATGGGTGGCCGCAAAAACTAATTATCGCTTCGACACAGTTTTTTTCTTCTCTGCGTTAGTTTGGAAACGGGTTGGCCTCCCGGCTAACGCGCGGGCTCCTCGAACAGTGTCTAAAGAGCAAACGACCGGGCGGCTGCGGATACGCGAATGAGATAACCCAATGCAAAACCAATTACCAATGGCGTGTGTGCGCCAGTGCAGAGTTCCAGGCAATGAAATTAAACGCATGTGTACATTAGCCGGTTAAAGTTAGCCGCTCCACGCTCTGCGACAACTAACCCTGTGATTACATTATCGCCCGAGATAATGGTCGTCCCCCACTGCATTTTGCACACGATGGGGCCTAGCACACACGCAATCCATGCGCAATCAATTGATAATTGTGTGTTTATTTAAATGCTTTGCTGCCGCGCGACACTAATGGTAAACAAGATTTGCAGACTCGCAACGAGCCCGGGAGATAGCGATGGGGATGGAGTTTAATAGTAATGCTGTAAATTATCGTGCATTAGCTGGGGTTGTTTGTTCAACAACCCATTTTGTTGAATGTCTAATGTTCAAGCTTGTTCCATGCTCGTTGAAGGAAGATTTCGGTTTATTTATGACGCTAATTTGAAGTTTAATAAGAAACTCACTAGTTATGCAGGGATTTTATATCCAAAGCGTCCTAGCTTTTCAAATCACAAGCTCCACAGTGTTAGAATGACATAGTTCGAACTTGTACTTAAGTTTATGAACCTTCAGCAACAGCTAAGGTACTATGGCTATAAGAAATATAGTTTCGAAGATATCAAAGCATTCCATGACGAAAATGTTATTAATCTATCGTTTGTGTAATGCAGATTGCATACTTTTTGGCGCATATTTACCTAATCAGCCCAAAAGTATGCAATCCACACAACGAACACTTCATTAATATGTTGCTATCGCTATATCCTCGCACTATTACTTACCCCTATTACTATTACTTATACCCTGTCCCTAACATGTACTATTTAAACTTTCTTTAATACCTGTAGAACGTACCCAACATTGATGTATTGATGTTTATTTCATTTTTTTCGCTTTGCTTCTCTCTCTCTTCCACATCCCCAGGAACGCATGGTACAGATCACACGCCAGAAAGTCGGCGGCCTCGGACTGAGCATAAAGGGTGGGGCCGAACACAAGCTGCCGATACTGATATCACGCATCTAAAAATTGCGCATTCGAGAAGATTCGGGAGGCAACCAAGTTCGGACGCTCGACCCGCTATCACCGAGAGGCTTTTTTAAGACGTCGTTTTCGGTTGATGAGCTGGAAGGTGGGTGAACTCGTACGCTCCCGGAACGTACGATGCGAAAAGCTTTAGTTCTGAACTTTTAAAGGAAACTGATTAGTATAGATGATCATCTGCAAACTGTTGTGTGTTTAGAAATGAGTATAACGAGTGGAAGAAGAGTGAAAATGGATGATAGAATGGAACAACGCGACGCACGTTCCGGGAACGTACGATTTTGGTCGAGCACTATCTCCACTATTTGGCATATCACACAGCTAGCGCCATCTGTTGTCAATCGCGCGAAGCAAAGCCTTGAGAGAAAATCGAATAAAAGTTGGAGGACACGCAGACACTCTTACTTCATAACCTGATAGACCGTTCTGGAACAAACGCGACACTCAAGCCGGCCACTAACACTGGCGGCAGTTTGAAAAGCGTTTAAAATGTAATAAAACCCTACCCCCCGTTTACCACCGGAGGTTATGAGTGTCATCACCCTCCACCGTCAGCTGGCCGTGAGCAGAGTTTTACGACGCCCACCCTAATAAGGTCGGCTCGGGAGTTTGGCGAAATCCAAAATTATCCCAACACGACGGCGGACGTATCTCGGCAATTATATTTGGGCAAAATAAATGTGTCTCGGACGAAAGTTGCGTGCTCGCTTTCGCGGTCGGCAAGCCGAGCAGGAAGCAGGGAAAATTGTTTTAATCCCGATTTGTTTCCCCTGAGGAGTCTGTGGAGCAGCCGTGGGATATGTAAGTGCGAGCCAAATTGTTTCTTATTATTTCTCGGGTCCGGATGCCTCTTAAAAATAACCAGCTTGAAGAGCTTTCGAAGCGGCCCGTGTCCAATCAGCCGCCTCTCGGCTTTCGGCCACCGTAAAGCCACCGAAAGGACGGATTTCGCCAAAACAAGTACCGGCACATCCGCTTTCCGGCCCTCGCACGCTGCGGATATGACGAGGCACATCCGTTTGCCACGTATCCCACACACACACATACACACCGAAACGGACCAGTGACGTGTGTAAGCTTTTCCGGTAGAAGGGCCGGAAACTGTGGTTAATCCTGGAAAACAGAAGGATGGTTTTTTCCCTCTCGTACTAAAGTTTCACTAGACGCAACAAGCTTACAATTACAGTAAAATCGGAACGCCGCGAAAAATACCATTATTCCAACGTTTTGCCAAAATCTCCAATTGCACCGAACGCGAAACGAATTAATTAAACGGGCGTTTTTTTATTTTTGGAAAACCAGGTAAACCTGACCCTCGTTTGCGTCGCTTATCTGCGCCTTCTACCCATCATCGCTTTCGAGCAACAGCAGCACGAGAAAGAGAGGTTAACGCCGGTTAAAAGGATAGAAAAAACCCGAACGGACCCCGGACTAAAGTTTCGAGTGGCCCTGACAAATTAAACCATCGCCGACAGTTGAGCGGGACGACAGATCTCGGTCGCCATCTCGGTTGAGATTGTAATTGCTCGGTGCTCGAAATTTACGTGATTTGTGTTTCACTGCCAAAGTCACCAAAATTGCGCATTCGAGAAGATTCGGGAGGCAACCAAGTTCGGACGCTCGACCCGCTATCACCGAGAGGCTTTTTTAAGACATCGTTTTCGGTTGATGAGCTGGAAGGCGGGAGTTTGGCGGGATCTGCAAACTGTTAGAAGTGAGTTTAGAAGTGAGTATAATGAGTGGAAGAAGAGTGAAAATGGATGATAGAATGGAACAACGCGACGTACGTTCCGGGAACGTACGATTTTGATCGAATATCACACAGCTAGCGCCATCTGTTGTCAATCGCGCGAAGCAAAGCCTTGAGAGAAAATCGAATAAAAGTTGGAGGACACGCAGACACTCTTACTTCATAACCTGATAGAACGTTCTGGAACAAACGCGCCACTCAAACCGGCCACTAACACTGGCGGCAGTTTGAAAAGCGTTTAAAATGTAATAAAACCCTACCCGCTGTTTACCACCGGAGGTTATGAGTGTCATCACCCTCCACCGTCAGCTGGCCGTGAGCAGAGTTTTACGACGCCCACCCTAATGGGTTAACCATGTTTCGGTTGAACAGCGGCGAGTGCAATTAAAAGCATCAACATAAAACTTGTGTTACTTAATCTAAAGAGTGAGCTTGGATGTACCTGTAACGTACAACGTGCAGGTAGTCTCATCACGGACTCGGAAGTAATCTCTCACCCGTCTGTAAAAGCTCGTTTCGTTTCATCAATCGAACGAGACACAGCTTACGGGCGCTCTTGCTGTCCTTTTTTCCGACACCGTGTGTCCTTTCATTTATTATCGGAAGGATACGGACGGACGGGCGATGTGACAAATGGCGCTGGCAGTTTCTGTTTCTGGTGTGCGCGGTTTTGTGTATGTCCTTCCCTGTGGGTCCCACTCTTTTATTTAGTCCGGGTGCCCCGTGTTGGTGGAGGTGAACGCTTTTGTTCCGCGTGTGTGTCCGTATGGGACGCTCAACCACAAGGACACCCGGCGGTGCACCGGACACAACTCGCTGAGAGCGTTTAATTAAGTTAACGTACGAATGTGTCAATATATCCGTCGCCGGTTTGGCCCGAGGGCAGGACAGCGTACTTGTGGGTCACCTATTTCGTCCCGTCAATCGGCACCGGGCGAGAGATAAATGAGCATCCGTCAGTCATTTGTGTTTTCATAGCTTTTTGATGACGCTTCGCACCACCGGCGGTACAGTATTTTACGATGTCTGCGCTTTTTCTCCTGCTTTCGTTTTTAGTACAACACAAGCTATGGTCAGTAGAATTTTAGATGTAATTGGAAAACTTCAACCAGCCAGCGCCGCGAGGCTTTCGTACGCTAATCCTTTCTCGCGGCGTTCGCTCGCCCAGTTGGGGCTTCCATAAATCTGTATCCAAAATTCATCACGGAACGCCGGATACGTAATAGCTCCACACACGCGTAAACTCTCGCTCCGAGCGAAAATTGGAAAAGGCTCAACCGAAGCTAACTAAATTTTAAACCACACGCCAAACTCTACATGGTTGGTACACGGGCTTTTAAAAATTCACACACCATGGCTGGCCGTGCTTGGGTCAGCCGTAGGGCGTCCGACCAAAAACCGGGAAAAAGCGAAAACTTTGAAGTGGAATGTTAATTAGATTCTGTGGAAATTATTTTTTTCCCCCGATTTGGTGCGCCCACGTCAACGTCAACTCACCTGAACTCAGCGCCTCCTCCAATCATGCCGGAATTCGTACGGAGCACGGTCAAATTTTCGAGCAGCAGCAGCAGCAGTGGAGAGCAGATTAAAGAAGGCCTTGACTCATGGCATTTCGTGTGTGTGCTTTTCATTTCCATTTCATTATCTTCCGGCTGGATCTCTGCGTGGCGTACGTGGTGAAAGAATTCCATGCTCTGTCCTGTTCTGGAGACTGATTGGGAGTATGTCTAAGCTAATTGGAGCATGTTGAATTTGTGTTGCCGTTCCCGTCACCAAAACAACTGCAACGCCCACTAAGAGCTCAAGCGATATGTCAAACAGTATTTAACATCCTTCTTCCCAACTGCTTCCCTCCGATTTCCGCGTGCGACGTGTGTTGTTCGCTTTTCCCCCCAGTGCATCTACTAACTTCTCTTCTTCATGTACGTCCAACTGCAGGTAAACGGTGAATACATCACAGCCTGTCCACATGACGACGCGGTGAACATCCTGCGGAACGCCGGCGATATCGTCGTCCTGACCGTGAAGCACTACCGGGCCACATGCGGGAAATTCAACCCAGGCTCTGGAACCGGTTATACTTTTTTGTTTGCCTGACGTCCCTCAGCGCCCACCTGATTGATGGCAGTAATTTTCCAGAGCGTTGTTCATTCCCCGGGACAGCATTTTCATTAAAACCAACGCCACTTTGGACGCATACAGACACACTGGCCGTGGTCGTGGAACGGTTTTATGCTTCGCACATAACTTATTACAGCGAGGAGAGCTTACAGACTTCAGACGACTTGACGACTTCGATGTCATCGCAATATACGAATCGGCGGTAAGGAGTATAACGCCCCCGGCGGGATGTGTACGACGAAGCCGATTGGTGGTACCAATTACCAATAGTACCAGCATGGACGGGTTCCGCCAGAACCCATCGCTCACGTAATGGATGTAATACCATTCCAAACACTTCCGAGTTTCCACGAGGAGCTCTTGAACAAATTGTCTGCAAAGTCCGCGATGGCTTTGCCTCTACCTAGCTTTACCCCGCGTTTTAGGATACTAGTTACCCGTTCGACTGTCCGATTCGGTTCGACTTTTAATTACGAATTTGGTTCGGGATCCACCGTCCATTTTCCAGTAGTGTTTTTGGTACATGCCGTTCTGTTTTTGTGTTTGAAATTCGCTTTCGCGCGTTAGGCCTGCAACGTTTTTTTTTTGTTGTTGTTTCGTTTCTTCCTTCGTAGGCCTGTTACGGACAGTTTTGCAGACGCTAATTTCGGTTCTCTTTTTTCTCTTTTTTGCTTCTATAAAACAACCCCCATTGCCATTTGGTTGTGCGCGCCCTGCCCCACCTGCCATCACGATGTACCCTATCCCTGTTGTCCTGCCCAACGCCACATCCTCCGTAACGAAAGGAGCTCGAGTGTCATGTGCTGCAAAGTTTGCTGTTCTGCATGCATGCCTTTCTGACGGCGAAAGTCGCTTCCGTCGATCCCACCTTCCTGAGCTCGATCCAGCAGGCCTAGAGCGGCGGCGGCGGCGCACCCAGCGCCACCAATCGCCACCACGCCGAGGGGCGCGCGACGACGGAAGGTTTGTCCCAAAGAGTATTAGCGACCTTGCGGTGCCCGGGTCCACCCGTCCACACTCGAAACGGAAGCGACACAGTGAGCGAACTGGATGAACCGAGAGTGAGTGGGAGAGAGAGAGTCAACAACACGAGAGCTTACAGACTTCAGACGACTTGACGACTTCGATGTCATCGCAATATACGAATCGGCGGTAAGGAGTATAACGCCCCGGCGGGATGTGTACGACGAAGCCGATTGGTGGTACCAATTACCAATAGTACCAGCATGGACGGGTTCCGCCAGAACCCATCGCTCACGTAATGGATGTAATACCATTCCAAACACTTCCGAGTTTCCACGAGGAGCTCTTGAACAAATTCCGGTCGGCGAGCGGATCGAGTACATGGGCTGGGTGAACGAGGGCGTCATCAACAACCACATCTCCTGGCAGAGCTACAAACCGCGCTTCCTGGTGCTGAAGGGCACGGAGGTGATGCTGTTCGACTCGCCGCCCCTCAACGTGACCGGCCTGACGAAGGCGAACGTCGCGTACAAGGTGTACCAGACGATGTTCCGCGTGGTGAAGGAGTCGGAGACGGTCGACTCCCGGCAGCACTGCTTCCTGCTGCAGAGCTCCGGGCACGAGCCGCGCTACCTGAGCGTCGAGACGCGCCAGGAGCTGCTGCGGATTGAGAACAGCTGGAACGCGGCCATCGTTACCAGCGTCATCAAGCTGGGTGTAAGTGTGTTCCGTGTCGCGTTCCGCCCGTCCGTAACCCTAACGAGAGAGAGAGACAGAGAACCGTAGCTGGGGCCTGTCAGTCACGAGGAACTGCATCCGTGGTAAAGCTTACTCCATAATTTATTTCCATATTTCCCCACCAGTAAGCCGGGAAACGCCCGAATCGGACAACGACGCGACATGCGCGGAGCTGAAGGCGGACGAAAATTGGAAGTCGGTCAACAGCAGCCGGCCGGTGTCCATCAGCTCCGAGCCGGAAAATCGATGGATCGACTTAGTTTCGGGTAAGTTCTTCGGGTTGGAGTCACCCACGTACAAACAAGCAAACGGGGCACTTCTGTGTGCGATGATTGATTTACCTTCCACTTTCATGTTCAACCTGAAACCGACGCGGTGATAAATCACCCTCAGTACCGCTCATGATGGCGTACGTTACGAGGTACATCTACGGCACGGACAAGCTGCGGCCGAATGCGTTCGAGGTGCGAGGACTGAACGGGACCACCACCGGCATCATCCACTGCGACGATCTGGCCATCCTCAGCCAGTGGCTCAAGTACATCACGGACAACGTGGTCGGGCTGACGAGCTTACAGGTGACCGGCGCGAACGCCTCCGAACTCCTTCTCCCTCGCCTGTCCACATGACGACGCGGTGAACATCCTGCGGAACGCCGGCGATATCGTCGTCCTGACCGTGAAGCACTACCGGGCCGCCACCCCATTCCTGCAGAAACAATGTAAGTTCCCGTGGCGCGGAAGGAGCCACTGCCTCAAGCCAAACAGGCAAATGTCGTCCTTTTCCGCTTAGTTACGCTGTACGCCGTAACAAACAAAAAAAGCAACTCCCCGTAGGAAAGTCGGTCGTCCGGTGTTTTTCGTTTGTTCTCGGGCATTCGGGCTACGGCTCCCCCGACAGAGCAGGGACAAAGTGGTGGAAAACGACACACTTCAGGTTTGAAGTGTCGTATAGCTCAAGTCCTGTCCTTCCTGCTCAGTCGCAAAACCCACCTTGCTGTTGCTTGCGAGGCACAAAGGAACGCCGCGGTTCTACCTTGTTGCTTCTTCCTTTTTCGGGGGGGGAATGAATGCCTTTGAAGAAACGCGCAAATGGTAGAGAAAACAACACTTGATGACAAAGTTTTTCCAACACTCAGCCGCTGCTGGAGTTTTACTAAGGATTCGACATCACCAGCAGCGCTGGATAGTTTAATGGAGCACTTTCAAGTTCTGGGTCCGGAGATCCAAAGTTGAAGTTGGAAATTTCACAGTCCAATTTAGGGTTCACTTACATCTAGTAGCCTTGGATCGAGCGTGAAATACGGTTAGGATGCATCAAAGTAAGCACAGCCAGCAAATCATTCACTACTGAGGCTCGTTCCAGGAAGTACACGCCTCTTTCATCACTTTGCGTGTGCGAACAAACTTGGCGTCATCTATCATGCAGAAGCCACTCGAACCGGAGCAGAGAGAAAGAGAGAGAGACAGAGAACCGTAGCTGGGGCCTGTCAGTCACGAGGAACTGCATCCGTGGTAAAGCTTACTCCATAATTTATTTCCATATTTCCCCACCAGTAAGCCGGGAAACGCCCGAATCGGACAACGACGCGACATGCGCGGAGCTGAAGGCGGACGAAAATTGGAAGTCGGTCAACAGCAGCCGGCCGGTGTCCATCAGCTCCGAGCCGGAAAATCGATGGATCGACTTAGTTTCGGGTAAGTTCTTCGGGTTGGAGTCACCCACGTACAAACAAGCAAACGGGGCACTTCTGTGTGCGATGATTGATTTACCTTCCACTTTCATGTTCAACCTGAAACCGACGCGGTGATAAATCACCCTCAGTACCGCTCATGATGGCGTACGTTACGAGGTACATAAGGATTTAATTGCGTGCGGCGAATCCACTCCACATTCTGCACTGGCTGTATGTGTCCCATTACGTTGTTGGGTCGCGAAAAAGAGCGGAACAGGACCGGACGGACGGTATAGGATATAGAATAAATCCAATTAACATTCGACGCGGGGTTCGGAGTGCTCCGACACTGAGAGCTTCACACTACGACGTGATTAAAGTTGAATTTGATATGCTCCTGCCCGGCAACGCTCGACTGTCGAGTGGAACTTTACCCGCTCTGATGGTCCGTCGTGGTGAACCGTCGACCAAACCAAATCGATTCACTTTCCCCGCTGTACAGAGTTCCCCGATCGCGTGATCAAGCACATCACCATCAGACGACGACCCCGTGTGCCCTTCGGGGTACACCACAGCACAGCAATTAGCTCCGATGTTTCTAAACTAGTTTATATTAGACGCACATACACCACGTAATGTTAAAAGACAAACTCTTTCAGTGCCGCAAACCGAGCACACTGAAACATATACCCACCAAACAAAAAAACACGATAGAATGAGAAAAGATAAATGCAATTTAAGGAAAGCCAAACCACTGGCACGGGCGTGAGCGAACGGTAGCATAATTTCATAACTAATCAAGCGATCAAAGGAGCTCTTGAACAAATTGTCTGCAAAGTCCGCGATGGCTTTGCCTCTACCTAGCTTTACCCCGCGTTTTAGGATACTAGTTTAGAATGTTCACAAATGGCATACGGTAAGAGGAGCTAGAGCCTAGTAGCACGTACTGGCTGGTTGGTGGTTATATAAATTGCCGTGGTAAGTCAGCATTTAAGATAGGGTTCTTAAGAATAGGTTTCATTCGTTGTGATTGTTGGCTAGTTATTTACGGCGCGACGGAAACGGTCATACGTGGCGTATGTTTTTCTGTTCTAGCAGAGTTAGATGTGTGTGTGTGTACTGCTAGACTACTCCCGGGGCGCACAATGATCACGTATTTTCCAATCTTTTATTGACCCACATTTTCCACTGTAGATCATCTAAACTCCCTAAAATAAAACCACAAAGAAATCATTGAAACGTTTTTGTTTTTTCCTTGAGAATATGTGATCGAATCAATCCGAAACCCTGCAGTGGCTGTGGTAACCGAAACCGAGTATGCCAAAAGAAGGTTTATCTGTCGTCGCGTTTCTTTCGGCAGGAATCGCAGCAGCCGGCTATGCTTCAAACACCGCATCGTTTCCATCCCTTATTGCTTATCAACATGTCTTTCGGGTTTATTTTTCGTTCTTCGTCGGTGAACGCGTCTTATTCAACACAATTTCTTCATATCTGCACAGTATTTTCGTTGCAAATAAAAACGAGAAACACGGCAACCCCCCTTTCGCGTTACCTTACCTTTTCGCGTTTCACATGTTCACTTAAGCGTTAAAACGGATCCGCTCGCGCCGTTTTCAAATGTACAAAACCACATTTTCCCCCGCCTTCGCCCACATCCCTGCACCGCCCCGCCAATCCGGCTCAATAGTGAACCGTCATCGTCGTTCGATTGAACAGCTCGAGCGTGAGCGCGATCGAATCCTCGTCCGTAGGATTCCACTCTCCCCAAACGCGCACCATACCTTGCACACGAACCATCGGACAAAAAACGGTGGCGTGTGTGAACCAATTGTCCCTCTTTACACTCACTCCTCCACAACGCCGGTCGAGAGCAGAACGAACTACTACAAGTTTAGCAACATTTTCACGCTCCTTGTCGCACCCACGGATATAGTATGCACAGTCTTCGAATGCACCGCCGCCCATTTTAAGGAAATGAGATACCAAAAACCGAATGCAAGGACACATCACACACAGCAGGAAGAAGGAAGATTAGCAAGGGAAGGAGCGCGAGCAAGATGAAAGTGGTATCGAACCAATATCGGATCGTTATTCTAAGTCAAATAATTTCCCTTCAGCATACTACTGAGTTGCCTAAGTTAGCTAGGTTGTGGTACACGTGTGGGGAATGTACAATTTCGTTCGATTCTCGATCGTCACAAACTACGCTCCCTAGGTGCTCCACCATTCGTTGCACGCTCTCAAGCACGAGAACGAAACACCTTTGAATCGATGCTCAAAGCAAAGGGAAACCGCAGAGAACGCTTCGTTTGAATGGTGATTGACGCTGCCGTGCGCCCCGACAATTGACGAACTCCCTAAAATAAAACCACAAAGAAATCATTGAAACGTTTTTGTTTTTTCCTTGAGAATATGTGATCGAATCAATCCGAATAAGCAGCCTTTTCTGTCCCGCTCGAATCCTTTCCCCTCCCAACATTGCATTAGTGATTTGAACACGGACTATTTTGTGCAAACTTGGCGAAACGATCTGTTGATATTGCTCCATTGCTTTACCTGGAACACCTGGAACGAAAGAGAGAAGATGATATTTTCTAACAACTCATACAAAAAAAAAACACACACACCCACATACACATACATATTGTTGGCCTGTTATCACGGAGAGTTTGGTGCTTGTTATACTGTTCTCATAATGATTACGAACTTATAAATCGTTAAATTGCACACGTTTAGGAAATCTAGCCAAATTTTTCGTCACATATTCGCATTCGCATACGCTTCCCCGAGTTAGAGAGGAAAAGAATGGCAAAAGCGGAGTGTTATATTTTTAGCCATTTTGAAAAAAAAGCTCCGGCCTGCTCGTGGGGAAAGTGTTTGACTATCACGCGTGTGTCGTCAGCTCTGTAGAGGATGCAGCTGTGAAAGCTACTGTGGAGAGAGGCGTCGAATAGTCGAACTAAGAAGATACTGGAAGCAAATTGTGTTTTAATGCAAACTCTTTCACTGCAGAGCAGGACACTTGTGTGGGAGAGAAAACGGATAATCAAACATTGGTCGAACACGAAGGATGTGACAGGGGAGGAGAGGGAAGGGAAGTCTCATCGTACAGAAGAGTCTATATATATTACTAGGTATATATACACATATACAATATTACTATGTAACGAAATAGGTCTATCTATATATTTACACGCGATGCTCGAGCGATGTTTCCCGTGTAGATTCAGTCAGTTCCAACTCTCGGCTTCCTCCCCCCCCGTATGGTCCATTTTCTTGAGAACGGAAGCGTAAGTAGGCGAAAGAAACAAGTAAGAAGAACAGCAAACTTATGGAAGCAGTCTACTAGCAGTATCATAACGATAGAAACAAACGAAACGCATAAATCGATCGAAACCGTGCACGAAGCATAGAGGGGCAAGAAAGGCAAGACAAGAACGAAATGAACGAACCGAACCGAAGATAAGCCAAGCGCAACAGCACTCACGCGGCTCAGCAGAACGCTTCCTCTTTTCGTTCGTAGTTCGCAGTCGCTTGTTTCATTACCTACTCTTGATTATTACTCTCTCAGCCACCTTTTGCCTAGCTCTTCTTGCTAGCTTTTCTGTTTTACTTTACATCCTACTCTTCACAGTTTTATCTATATCGGGAGCTCCTGTCAGTGAGTGAGTAGTAGGTTTTACACGTTTACTTGTTTGTTCGGCGTATCGGCGTTTCGGTATCGGAACTGTATCGGGCAGATCTATTTCAGGCTACATGTATCGATTACGAGATTCTCAGCGTAATATTGCATATGGTAGTAGAAGTAGTAGAAGTATCGGTAGTAGTAGATGTGTTCGACGGTTATAGACGTTAGTGTTTGCTTTGTTTTGTTGAGTATAATTTGAAACTGTATCGCGTTCGTTCCGCGCACTGTTCTCTCTGTACGGTTCGTTTGAAGTTAAAATTGGCTGCAGTTTGTTGTCGCACTCTATCTAACAAGTTTTGTTTTGATCGCTTGATTAGTTATGAAATTATGCTACCGTTCGCTCACGCCCGTGCCAGTGGTTTGGCTTTCCTTAAATTGCATTTATCTTTTCTCATTCTATCGTGTTTTTTTGTTTGGTGGGTATATGTTTCAGTGTGCTCGGTTTGCGGCACTGAAAGAGTTTGTCTTTTAACATTACGTGGTGTATGTGCGTCTAATATAAACTAGTTTAGAAACATCGGAGCTAATTGCTGTGCTGTGGTGTACCCCGAAGGGCACACGGGGTCGTCGTCTGATGGTGATGTGCTTGATCACGCGATCGGGGAACTCTGTACAGCGGGGAAAGTGAATCGATTTGGTTTGGTCGACGGTTCACCACGACGGACCATCAGAGCGGGTAAAGTTCCACTCGACACTCGAGCGTTGCCGGGCAGGAGCATATCAAATTCAACTTTAATCACGTCGTAGTGTGAAGCTCTCAGTGTCGGAGCACTCCGAACCCCGCGTCGAATGTTAATTGGATTTATTCTATATCCTATACCGTCCGTCCGGTCCTGTTCCGCTCTTTTTCGCGACCCAACAACGTAATGGGACACATACAGCCAGTGCAGAATGTGGAGTGGATTCGCCGCACGCAATTAAATCCTTGCCGGGCAGCTGCCTGCCTGCTCGACAAGTGTGCGTGCGACTCGCGCCTTCCTTAAGCCCCTTCGCTGTAATAAGTTATGTGCGAAGCATAAAACCGTTCCACGACCACGGCCAGTGTGTCTGTATGCGTCCAAAGTGGCGTTGGTTTTAATGAAAATGCTGTCCCGGGGAATGAACAACGCTCTGGAAAATTACTGCCATCAATCAGGTGGGCGCTGAGGGACGTCAGGCAAACAAAAAAGTATAACCGGTTCCAGAGCCTGGGTTGAATTTCCCGCATGAAAATCGGGTGGTCTGCATTGAGATGGTGGATTCCGTAGGGAACCATAGTTTTTCACGTCTGCTTTGGGTCTTTCATAATCCAATTTTGCTCTTTAGTGGGATGTACTTAGGATAGGAAGAAATAAGTTCTGACTTTCTGTCAGCAAATAACTTATAAGTAACATGTTCTGGATCAAGATGATCTACAGTGGAAAATGTGGGTCAATAAAAGATTGGAAAATACGTGATCATTGTGCGCCCCGGGAGTAGTCTAGCAGTACACACACACACATCTAACTCTGCTAGAACAGAAAAACATACGCCACGTATGACCGTTTCCGTCGCGCCGTAAATAACTAGCCAACAATCACAACGAATGAAACCTATTCTTAAGAACCCTATCTTAAATGCTGACTTACCACGGCAATTTATATAACCACCAACCAGCCAGTACGTGCTACTAGGCTCTAGCTCCTCTTACCGTATGCCATTTGTGAACATTCTAAACTAGTATCCTAAAACGCGGGGTAAAGCTAGGTAGAGGCAAAGCCATCGCGGACTTTGCAGACAATTTGTTCAAGAGCTCCCCGTGGAAACTCGGAAGTGTTTGGAATGGTATTACATCCATTACGTGAGCGATGGGTTCTGGCGGAACCCGTCCATTGTGGTGGTGGTACTATTGGTAATTGGTACCCCCGATCGGCTTCGTCGTACACATCCCGCCGGGGCGTTATACTCCTTACCGCCGATTCGTATATTGCGATGACATCGAAGTCGTCAAGTCGTCTGAAGTCTGTAAGCTCTCGTGTTGTTGACTCTCTCTCTCCCACTCACTCTCGGTTCATCCAGTTCGCTCACTGTGTCGCTTCCGTTTCGAGTGTGGACGGGTGGACCCGGGCACCGCAAGGTCGCTAATACTCTTTGGGACAAACCTTCCGTCGTCGCGCGCCCCTCGGCGTGGTGGCGATTGGTGGCGCTGGGTGCGCCGCCGCCGCCGCTCTAGGCCTGCTGGATCGAGCTCAGGAAGGTGGGATCGACGGAAGCGACTTTCGCCGTCAGAAAGGCATGCATGCAGAACAGCAAACTTTGCAGCACATGACACTCGAGCTCCTTTCGTTACGGAGGATGTGGCGTTGGGCAGGACAACAGGGATAGGGTACATCGTGATGGCAGGTGGGGCAGGGCGCGCACAACCAAATGGCAATGGGGGTTGTTTTATAGAAGCAAAAAAGAGAAAAAAGAGAACCGAAATTAGCGTCTGCAAAACTGTCCGTAACAGGCCTACGAAGGAAGAAACGAAACAACAACAAAAAAAAACGTTGCAGGCCTAACGCGCGAAAGCGAATTTCAAACACAAAAACAGAACGGCATGTACCACAAACACTACTGGAAAATGGACGGTGGATCCCGAACCAAATTCGTAATTAAAAGTCGAACCGAATCGGACAGTCGAACGGGTATCAAACGCAGGTGGCAAAAAAAAAACTCCCGTTGGAGTGCGCAATACCAAACCAAACAACAACCAAAAAAGGTTACCTTCGTCTCGATGGTGCGCGTTTCGTGGTCCTGGAAGTGAAGCTTCAGCTTCGATTTGCCGTCGTCACTGGAGCCGCGGAGCTGCGAGAACTTGTACTGCCAGATAACGGCCGCCTCGGCCCCCTCGGTCAGCGAGAACCCTGCCTGCCAGTCGAGCGTCAGCCCACCGGTTTTGCCGTGGTGCGAAACGGCGAACGTTTTGCGCTGAAGTGAAGTAAGGAAGATACAGAAACAGGAGACGTTAGGGTTACGGACGGGCGGAACGCGACACGGAACACACTTACACCCAGCTTGATGACGCTGGTAACGATGGCCGCGTTCCAGCTGTTCTCAATCCGCAGCAGCTCCTGGCGCGTCTCGACGCTCAGGTAGCGCGGCTCGTGCCCGGAGCTCTGCAGCAGGAAGCAGTGCTGCCGGGAGTCGACCGTCTCCGACTCCTTCACCACGCGGAACATCGTCTGGTACACCTTGTACGCGACGTTCGCCTTCGTCAGGCCGGTCACGTTGAGGGGCGGCGAGTCGAACAGCATCACCTCCGTGCCCTTCAGCACCAGGAAGCGCGGTTTGTAGCCGAAGTAAGGAAGGGTGCACAAGCAGAAGATGTTAGGGTTACGGACGGGCGGAACGCGACACGGAACACACTTACACCCAGCTTGATGACGCTGGTAACGATGGCCGCGTTCCAGCTGTTCTCAATCCGCAGCAGCTCCTGGCGCGTCTCGACGCTCAGGTAGCGCGGCTCGTGCCCGGAGCTCTGCAGCAGGAAGCAGTGCTGCCGGGAGTCGACCGTCTCCGACTCCTTCACCACGCGGAACATCGTCTGGTACACCTTGTACGCGACGTTCGCCTTCGTCAGGCCGGTCACGTTGAGGGGCGGCGAGTCGAACAGCATCACCTCCGTGCCCTTCAGCACCAGGAAGCGCGGTTTGTAGCTCTGCCAGGAGATGTGGTTGTTGATGACGCCCTCGTTCACCCAGCCCATGTACTCGATCCGCTCGCCGACCGGAAAGTTCCGGTTGAATAGCTTCATCTGGACGTGAGCGAAACAAGCGGCAGTAATTAGTACGCGTGGAGCTTGCGGAGGAAGAAGGTGTTCGGAGACGTTCGCGCCGGTCACCTGTAAGCTCGTCAGCCCGACCACGTTGTCCGTGATGTACTTGAGCCACTGGCTGAGGATGGCCAGAAGTTCCGGTTGAATAGCTTCATCTGGACGTGAGCGAAACAAGCGGCAGTAATTAGTACGCGTGGAGCATGCGGAGGGAGAAGGAGTTCGGAGGCGTTCGCGCCGGTCACCTGTAAGCTCGTCAGCCCGACCACGTTGTCCGTGATGTACTTGAGCCACTGGCTGAGGATGGCCAGATCGTCGCAGTGGATGATGCCGGTGGTGGTCCCGTTCAGTCCTCGCACCTCGAACGCATTCGGCCGCAGCTTGTCCGTGCCGTAGATGTACCTCGTAACGTACGCCATCATGAGCGGTACTGAGGGTGATTTATCACCGCGTCGGTTTCAGGTTGAACATGAAAGTGGAAGGTAAATCAATCATCGCACACAGAAGTGCCCCGTTTGCTTGTTTGTACGTGGGTGACTCCAACCCGAAGAACTTACCCGAAACTAAGTCGATCCATCGATTTTCCGGCTCGGAGCTGATGGACACCGGCCGGCTGCTGTTGACCGACTTCCCGTGATGTATTCACCGTTTACCTGCAGTTGGACGTACACGAAGAAGAGAAGTTAGTAGATGCACTGGGGGGAAAAGCGAACAACACACGTCGCACGCGGAAATCGGAGGGAAGCAGTTGGGAAGAAGGATGTTAAATACTGTTTGACATATCGCTTGAGCTCTTAGTGGGCGTTGCAGTTGTTTTGGTGACGGGAACGGCAACACAAATTCAACATGCTCCAATTAGCTTAGACATACTCCCAATCAGTCTCCAGAACAGGACAGAGCATGGAATTCTTTCACCACGTACGCCACGCAGAGATCCAGCCGGAAGATAATGAAATGGAAATGAAAAGCACACACACGAAATGCCATGAGTCAAGGCCTTCTTTAATCTGCTCTCCACTGCTGCTGCTGCTGCTCGAAAATTTGACCGTGCTCCGTACGAATTCCGGAATGATTGGAGGAGGCGCTGAGTTCAGGTGAGTTGACGTTGACGTGGGCGCACCAAATCGGGGGAAAAAATAATTTCCACAGAATCTAATTAACATTCCACTTCAAAGTTTTCGCTTTTTCCCGGTTTTTGGTCGGACGCCGTACGGCTGACCCAAGCACGGCCAGCCATGGTGTGTGAATTTTTAAAAGCCCGTGTACCAACCATGTAGAGTTTGGCGTGTGGTTTAAAATTTAGTTAGCTTCGGTTGAGCCTTTTCCAATTTTCGCTCGGAGCGAGAGTTTACGCGTGTGTGGAGCTATTACGTATCCGGCGTTCCGTGATGAATTTTGGATACAGATTTATGAAAGCCCCAACTGGGCGAGCGAACACCGCGAGAAAGGATTAGCGTACGAAAGCCTCGCGGCGCTGGCTGGTTGAAGTTTTCCAATTACATCTAAAATTCTACTGACCATAGCTTGTGTTGTACTAAAAACGAAAACGAGGGGGAAAGGCGCAGACATCGTAAAATACTGTACCGCCGGTGGTGCGAAGCGTCATCAAAAAGCTATGAAAACACAAATGACTGACGGATGCTCATTTATCTCTCGCCCGGTGCCGATTGACGGGACGAAATAGGTGACCCACAAGTACGCTGTCCTGCCCTCGGGCCAAACCGGCGACGGATATATTGACACATTCGTACGTTAACTTAATTAAACGCTCTCAGCGAGTTGTGTCCGGTGCACCGCCGGGTGTCCTTGTGGTTAAGCGTCCCATACGGACACATAAACACGAAACAAAAGCGTTCACCTCCACCAACACGGGGCAACCGGACAAAATAAAAGAGTGGGACCCACAGGGAAGGACATACACAAAACCGCGCACACCAGAAACAGAAACTGCCAGCGCCATTTGTCACATCGCCCGTCCGTCCGTATCCTTCCGATAATAAATGAAAGGACACACGATGCCCGAAAAAAAGACAGCAAGAGCGCCCGTAAGCTGTGTCTCGTTCGATTGATGAAACGAAACACAGAGGAACGAGCTTTTACAGACTGGCGAGAGATTACTTCCGAGTCCGTGATGAGACTACCTGCACGTTGTACGTTGCAGGTACATCCAAGCTCACTCTTTAGATTAAGTAACACAAGTTTTATGTTGATGCTTTTAATTGCACTCGCCGCTGTTCAACCGAAACATGGTTAACCCATTAGGGTGGGCGTCGTAAAACTCTGCTCACGGCCAGCTGACGGTGGAGGGTGATGACACTCATAACCTCCGGTGGTAAACAGCGGGTAGGGTTTTATTACATTTTAAACGCTTTTCAAACTGCCGCCAGTGTTAGTGGCCGGTTTGAGTGGCGCGTTTGTTCCAGAACGTTCTATCAGGTTATGAAGTAAGAGTGTCTGCGTGTCCTCCAACTTTTATTCGATTTTTGCTCAAGGCTTTACTTCGCGCGATTGACAACAGATGGCGCTAGCTGTGTGATATTCGATCAAAATCGTACGTTCCCGGAACGTACGTCGCGTTGTTCCATTCTATCATCCATTTTCACTCTTCTTCCACTCATTATACTCACTTCTAAACTCACTTCTAACAGTTTGCAGATCCCGCCAAACTCCCGCCTTCCAGCTCATCAACCGAAAACGATGTCTTAAAAAAGCCTCTCGGTGATAGCGGGTCGAGCGTCCGAACTTGGTTGCCTCCCGAATCTTCTCGAATGCGC
Organism: Anopheles cracens; assembly: GCA_002091845.1. NCBI lineage: Eukaryota > Metazoa > Arthropoda > Insecta > Diptera > Culicidae > Anopheles > Anopheles cracens. The sequence continues at coordinate 23,918 of KZ072419.1, forward strand.
AATTTTGGTGACTTTGGCAGTGAAACACAAATCACGTAAATTTCGAGCACCGAGCAATTACAATCTCAACCGAGATGGCGGCCGAGATCTGTCGTCCCGCTAAACTGTCGGCGATGGTTTAATTTGTCAGGGCCACTCGAAACTTTAGTCCGGGGTCCGTTCGGGAGTTTTTTCTATCCTTTTAACCGGCGTTAACCTCTCTTTCTCGTGCTGCTGTTGCTCGAAAGCGATGATGGGTAGAAGGCGCAGATAAGCGACGCAAACGAGGGTCAGGTTTACCTGGTTTTCCAAAAATAAAAAAACGCCCGTTTAATTAATTCGTTTCGCGTTCGGTGGACGGTGCAATCGGAGATTTTGGCAAAACGTTGGAATAATGGTATTTTTCGCGGCGTTCCGTTTCTACTGTAATTGTAAGTTTGTTGCGTGGAGTGAAATTTTAGTACGAGAGGGAAAAAACCATCCTTCTGTTTTCCAGGATTAACCACAGTTTCCGGGCCTTCTACCGGAAAAGCTTACACACGTCACTGGCCGGTTTCGATGTGTGTGTGGGATACGTGGCAAACGGATGTGCCTCGTCATATCCGCAGCGTGCGAGGGCCGGAAAGCGGATGTGCCGGTACTTGTTTTGGCGAAATCCGTCCTTTCGGTGGCTTTACGGTGGCCGAAAGCCGAGAGGCGGCTGATTGAACACGGGCCGCTTCGAAAGCTCTTCAAGCTGGTTATTTTAAAGAGGCATCCGGACCCGAGAAATAATAAGAATCAATTTGGCTCGCACTTACATATCCCACGGCTGCTCCACAGACTCCTCAGGGGAAACAAATCGGGATTAAAACAATTTTCCCTGCTTCCTGCTCGGCTTGCCGACCGCGAAAGCGAGCACCCAACTTTCGTCCGAGACACATTTACTTTGCCCAAATATAATTGCCGAGATACGTCCGCCGTCGTGTTGGGATAATTTTGGATTTCGCCAAACTCCCGAGCCGACCTGATGGGCGGGTTCAAGATAAGCGCCCCCACAGGGTGGCTGATCCTTTTCCCTTTTTATGAATTTCTCGCACACTGTTTTCTTCTTCCGCACCTACTTTGCGGGGAAAGGGAGTGCAAAATCGTGTTTGTGGACGAAAGCGGAACAAATTCATAAAAGTCACCCTGGGAGTAGCGTCCGAAATAGTACCTGCTACCTTCCGCCATTACAACGCCGGGTTGCTTATCGATGTTGGCGTAATACGGTGCTCGGTACCTCCTGTTGGCGTTTATGCTAACAGGTTCTTTCCCCGCGGGCATTGCGCGTGTGTTTTTTTTCTGAGGTGGCTTTAAAAATCGTCGCAGTGAATAAAAGGAACGCCAAAAAAAACGCCGTATCCCGATGGTACGATAAAGCTAGGCATGGGGACACAGCCATGCGGACACCGGGTACGAACGGCAGCGACGCTCTCACCTTGATGATGGCATCCCCGACGAACAGTTGACCTGTTGCGTCGGCCGCCTGGTCCTTGTAGATGCGTGATATCAGTATCGGCAGCTTGTGTTCGGCCCCACCCTTTATGCTCAGTCCGAGGCCGCCGACTTTCTGGCGTGTGATCTGTACCATGCGTTCCTGGGGATGTGGAAGAGAGAGAGAAGCAAAGCGAAAAAAATGAAATAAACATCAATACATCAATGTTGGGTACGTTCTACAGGTATTAAAGAAAGTTTAAATAGTACATGTTAGGGACAGTGTATAAGTAATAGTAATAGGGGTAAGTAATAGTGTGAGGATATAGCGATAGCAACATATTAATGAAGTGTTCGTTGTGTGGATTGCATACTTTTGGGCTGATTAGGTAAATATGCGCCGAAAAGTATGCAATCTGCATTACACAAACGATAGATTAATAACATTTTCGTCATGGAATGCTTTGATATCTTCGAAACTATATTTCTTATAGCCAAAGTACCTTAGCTGTTGCTGAAGGTTCATAAACTAGTACTTAAAGCTTCGAACTATGTCATTCTAACACTGTGGAGCTTATGATTTGAAAAGCTAGGACGCTTTGGATATAAAATCCCTGCATAACTAGTGAGTGTTAGTAAGACATAAGTCTCTTATTAAACTTCAAATTAGCTTCATAAATAAACCGAAATCTTCCTTCAACGAGCATGGAACAAGCTTGAACATTAGACATTCAACAAGATGGGTTGTTGAACAAACAACCCCAGCTAATGCACGATAATTTACAGCATTACTATTAAACTCCATCCCCATCGCTATCTCCCGGGCTCGTTGCGAGTCTGCAAATCTTGTTTACCATTAGTGTCGCGCGGCAGCAAAGCATTTAAATAAACACACAATTATCAATTGATTGCGCATGGATTGCGTGTGTGCTAGGCCCCATCGTGTGCAAAATGCAGTGGGGGACGACCATTATCTCGGGCGATAATGTAATCACAGGGTTAGCTGTCGCAGAGCGTGGAGCGGCTGACTTTAACCGGCTAATGTACACATGCGTTTAATTTCATTGCCTGGAACTCTGCACTGCCGCACACACGCCATTGGTAATTGGTTTTGCATTGGGTTATCTCATTCGCGTATCCGCAGCCGCCCGGTCGTTTGCTCTTTAGACACTGTTCGAGGAGCCCGCGCGTTAGCCGAGAGGCCAACCCGTTTCCAAACTAACGCGGAGAAGAAAAAAACTGTGTCGAAGCGATAATTAGTTTTTGCGGCCACCCATCGGCTAATGTGGTATCGGTTTAATGTTGTGCGCCTGCGAACGATTAGCCTCCCGGGACCTCCACGAAGACCACTCGAAGTCTACGGAGGTAGCCTCGGGCGCGGTTTGTTTTCGCTGTGAGCTGCGTTTTTTTTGTTGCTTTCGGTTGCGTCTTTCGTCTCACGCGAGATTACAGACGCGCTGCTGCCGCCCAAACTTTCGACGTCGAAGCCGGTGCCGACAGGGGCCCACCAGATCGTCTTATCTGGCATCGCCCCGTTTTCGACTGGGGAGGGACGAGAGAAATTTGCCGTCCCGGTGTGATGTATACGCAACCTATTTTGCGTGAGGCGCGCTCGGTACGCATGAGGGATGTTTGGAGTGACCTGCGCGAGGTTACTAGATTGCACACCGGAAGGCATGATTTGCTGCCGAGCGATGATGAATTGCTTCGTATTGCTGTGCTTATCGCCTCACGGAAGGCAACAGTAGCGCGATCGGTTGCCTTTCTTGTGCTGTTTGTTTATGCAACATACCGCGACTTGAATGGAGTTAAAGTTGTTCCTAACAGATTGGTTCTTACATAATAATCAGAAGGCATTAGAAACGAAAGCTCTGAGCTCGAAACTTTGCACAGGAGAGATTACGATGAGAATCTGCTCACAAAAGAATGAATTGTTACTGACTCTATGGCCAAAGTGGCCTAATATCTTGGCGGATACTACCTTCGACTCAATAGGTGGATGCGTCGCGTTCGTGGGCGTCGGTGCGGGTGTCGTCGTGTCCTGCTTCTGGATCGTGATCATCTCCATCGACAGATGCAGCCGGGCGAGCTCGGGTTTGCTTTTGCCATCGCTTATCATCACCATCCCGGTGCGCGTCTGCGGGAGAACGAATGAGGAGCAACGATGGTCACGTATCGAAACTGCGCTCCTCCCCAGCAGCCGAACTTACCTTCAGATTCTGATCAACTTTCTCTTCGATCGGAGTCGCCATCTTGGCCGCGTTGATCTTCATATTTTGCTGCGGAAAAGAACAAGCTGGGGGGGAGAGAAAGAAGAACCATATTAGTTGGCGTGTAGTAGGACGGAACGGTACGGAACATTCCGCCCGCTTTTCCGCTCACGGACCAAATCACGGACTGGGGGGGGTGGGTGGGTGGCGATCGATCAGTTTGTAATTAAAATTTTATGAGCAAACTTTTGCCACCACCAGCTGAGCCTTTTAACGCGAAATGGTGGGTTCTATCCTGCAACGAGATGGCCTCCGGAAAAGCGTGACGCGAGGCCGGGGCGGCTCCGGAAGAAGCTGATTAAACTTAGTCAATTTTTCATCGCCACGGTCTCGGCACGTTCTTTCCGCTGGGAGCGATTGGATCGCTGTTGGAGCGATAGTGGGAAAGCCCTTTCTTGTGCGACCGTGTGCGAATCGGGGTTGGATGGGTTTTTTTTTTGCCTCCCTTTAGTCGTGAAGCTTGAGGAAGGTTAGTTTCCTGACCGAACCAGTGTACTCTCTCTCTCTCCCGAGCCGACCTGATGGGCGGGTTCAAGATAAGCGCCCCCACAGGGTGGCTGATCCTTTTCCCTTTTTATGAATTTCTCGCACACTGTTTTCTTCTTCCGCACCTACTTTGCGGGGAAAGGGAGTGCAAAATCGTGTTTGTGGACGAAAGCGGAACAAATTCATAAAAGTCACCCTGGGAGTAGCGTCCGAAATAGTACCTGCTACCTTCCGCCATTACAACGCCGGGTTGCTTATCGATGTTGGCGTAATACGGTGCTCGGTACCTCCTGTTGGCGTTTATGCTAACAGGTTCTTTCCCCGCGGGCATTGCGCGTGTGTTTTTTTTCTGAGGTGGCTTTAAAAATCGTCGCAGTGAATAAAAGGAACGCCAAAAAAAACGCCGTATCCCGATGGTACGATAAAGCAAGGCATGGGGACACAGCCATGCGGACACCGGGTACGAACGGCAGCGACGCTCTCACCTTGATGATGGCATCCCCGACGAACAGTTGACCTGTTGCGTCGGCCGCCTGGTCCTTGTAGATGCGTGATATCAGTATCGGCAGCTTGTGTTCGGCCCCACCCTTTATGCTCAGTCCGAGGCCGCCGACTTTCTGGCGTGTGATCTGTACCATGCGTTCCTGGGGATGTGGAAGAGAGAGAGAAGCAAAGCGAAAAAAATGAAATAAACATCAATACATCAATGTTGGGTACGTTCTACAGGTATTAAAGAAAGTTTAAATAGTACATGTTAGGGACAGTGTATAAGTAATAGTAATAGGGGTAAGTAATAGTGTGAGGATATAGCGATAGCAACATATTAATGAAGTGTTCGTTGTGTGGATTGCATACTTTTGGGCTGATTAGGTAAATATGCGCCAAAAAGTATGCAATCTGCATTACACAAACGATAGATTAATAACATTTTCGTCATGGAATGCTTTGATATCTTCGAAACTATATTTCTTATAGCCATAGTACCTTAGCTGTTGCTGAAGGTTCATAAACTTAAGTACAAGTTCGAACTATGTCATTCTAACACTGTGGAGCTTGTGATTTGAAAAGCTAGGACGCTTTGGATATAAAATCCCTGCATAACTAGTGAGTTTCTTATTAAACTTCAAATTAGCGTCATAAATAAACCGAAATCTTCCTTCAACGAGCATGGAACAAGCTTGAACATTAGACATTCAACAAAATGGGTTGTTGAACAAACAACCCCAGCTAATGCACGATAATTTACAGCATTACTATTAAACTCCATCCCCATCGCTATCTCCCGGGCTCGTTGCGAGTCTGCAAATCTTGTTTACCATTAGTGTCGCGCGGCAGCAAAGCATTTAAATAAACACACAATTATCAATTGATTGCGCATGGATTGCGTGTGTGCTAGGCCCCATCGTGTGCAAAATGCAGTGGGGGACGACCATTATCTCGGGCGATAATGTAATCACAGGGTTAGCTGTCGCAGAGCGTGGAGCGGCTGACTTTAACCGGCTAATGTACACATGCGTTTAATTTCATTGCCTGGAACTCTGCACTGGCGCACACACGCCATTGGTAATTGGTTTTGCATTGGGTTATCTCATTCGCGTATCCGCAGCCGCCCGGTCGTTTGCTCTTTAGACACTGTTCGAGGAGCCCGCGCGTTAGCCGGGAGGCCAACCCGTTTCCAAACTAACGCAGAGAAGAAAAAAACTGTGTCGAAGCGATAATTAGTTTTTGCGGCCACCCATCGGCTAATGTGGTATCGGTTTAATGTTGTGCGCCTGCGAACGATTAGCCTCCCGGGACCTCCACGAAGACCACTCGAAGTCTACGGAGGTAGCCTCGGGCGCGGTTTGTTTTCGCTGTGAGCTGCGTTTTTTTTGTTGCTTTCGGTTGCGTCTTTCGTCTCACGCGAGATTACAGACGCGCTGCTGCCGCCCAAACTTTCGACGTCGAAGCCGGTGCCGACAGGGACCCACCAGATCGTCTTATCTGGCATCGCCCCGTTTTCGACTGGGGAGGGACGAGCGAAATTTGCCGTCCCGGTGTGATGTATACGCAACCTATTTTGCGTGAGGCGCGCTCGGTACGCATGAGGGATGTTTGGAGTGACCCCGTTGTGGTGGTAGTGCGCGAGGTTACTAGATTGCACACCGGAAGGCATGATTTGCTGCCGAGCGATGATGAATTGCTTCGTATTGCTGTGCTTATCGCCTCACGGAAGGCAACAGTAGCGCGATCGGTTGCCTTTCTTGTGCTGTTTGTTTATGCAACATACCGCGACTTGAATGGAGTTAAAGTTGTTCCTAACAGATTGGTTCTTACATAATAATCAGAAGGCATTAGAAACGAAAGCTCTGAGCTCGAAACTTTGCACAGGAGAGATTACGATGAGAATCTGCTCACAAAAGAATGAATTGTTACTGACTCTATGGCCAAAGTGGCCTAATATCTTGGCGGATACTACCTTCGACTCAATAGGTGGATGCGTCGCGTTCGTGGGCGTCGGTGCGGGTGTCGTCGTGTCCTGCTTCTGGATCGTGATCATCTCCATCGACAGATGCAGCCGGGCGAGCTCGGGTTTGCTTTTGCCATCGCTTATCATCACCATCCCGGTGCGCGTCTGCGGGAGAACGAATGAGGAGCAACGATGGTCACGTATCGAAACTGCGCTCCTTCCCAGCAGCCGAACTTACCTTCAGATTCTGATCAACTTTCTCTTCGATCGGGGTCGCCATCTTGGCCGCGTTGATCTTCATATTTTGCTGCGGAAAAGAAAAAGCTGGGGGGGGAGAGAAAGAAGAACCATATTAGTTGGCGTGTAGTAGGACGGAGCGGTACGGAACATTCCGCCCGCTTTTCCGCTCACGGACCAAATCACGGACTGGGGGAGGTGGGTGGGTGGCGATCGATCAGTTTGTAATTAAAATTTTATGAGCAAACTTTTGCCACCACCAGCTGAGCCTTTTAACGCGAAATGGTGGGTTCTATCCTGCAACGAGATGGCCTCCGGAAAAGCGTGACGCGAGGCCGGGGCGGCTCCGGAAGAAGCTGATTAAACTTAGTCAATTTTTCATCGCCACGGTCTCGGCACGTTCTTTCCGCTGGGAGCGATTGGATCGCTGTTGGAGCGATAGTGGGAAAGCCCTTTCTTGTGCGACCGTGTGCGAATCGGGGTTGGATGGGTTTTTTTTTGCCTCCCTTTAGTCGTGAAGCTTGAGGAAGGTTAGTTTCCTGACCGAACCAGTGTACTCTCTCTCTCTCCTTCTCTCTATCAAACATCAATTTCTGGAACGAGGTAGAAGCGCTTAAATGCAAAAGCGAAGAAAACGAACAGAAAACACACACAGTAGAGGGAAAATTAACACATTCCTCATACCGTCATTTGAGCGAGCGGGTAGATGGAATAAGTGTGATTAAATATAGATTACTATAGCTTTTCCGCAGCTAATTTCCCCCCCCCTCATCCGAACCATCAAAAAGCGGCCACGCCACTTCGGTGTGGAGGAACGCAAACAGAAGAAGAAGAAAAAAACACACGAGGTGATCAAATAAATGCTGTGGTTCTTTCGCACAAGGAAGTCCTTCTCTCTATCAAACATCAATTTCTGGAACGAGGCAGAAGCGCTTAAATGCAAAAGCGAAGAAAACGAACAGAAAACACACACAGTAGAGGGAAAATTAACACATTCCTCATACCGTCATTTGAGCGAGCGGGTAGATGGAATAAGTGTGATTAAATATAGATTACTATAGCTTTTCCGCAGCTAATTTCCCCCCCCCTCATCCGAACCATCAAAAAGCGGCCACGCCACTTCGGTGTGGAGGAACGCAAACAGAAGAAGAAGAAAAAAACACACGAGGTGATCAAATAAATGCTGTGGTTCTTTCGCACAAGGAAGCAACCGTCCGGGCAGCTCGGGCGCTGGAAAATGAATGGAATAATTACACTAAAGTGTGCTGATGGGCTGGATGGGGCCCGCAAATCTCTCGCAGCCTCCTCCGGTTTTAATGGAGCGAAATTCATCTTGATAATCATTATTAGCTCCGCGAGCTCCCCGAACGAGCTCACGCAAAACCCCCGGCGGGGAGAACCCTTCGGCTTCCGAGATGTGTAATTGCAGCGGTTTTGCATGAGAAATGGAACTAGTCATCAGGCGTTACGTTCGCAGACGCGCCGAGCCAGCCAACCGGTCGCCAGCCATCGCCACACGGCGGGCCGGACACGATTGATACTCGAACACGCGTTTTCGACAACGACAACGACAACATAAAGCTCCGCGCTCCGCAAGGGAATGGGTTGGGAGGGTAATTGAAAATTAATTAAAAATTACATAAACGACCGATCGAGTGATCGAGGAGAACACGGACGGAAAGGTGTGCATCGTACGATTGACTTGTTCGTGCATAATTATTGTGCGGTGCTGGCTCGACAATTATCACTTTCTAGGTTTGCGTCTGCGCCCACTCGGGGCACCACCGGTAGTGATTAGCATATAGCGATCACTTTAAACGTGCGGGATGGGGCAGGGTTAGCCCGGGCGGTGGTGAGAGAAAGTTGAGTATGAATAAATGTGTGCAAAACAAACCAAACAGGAGAGTACGATTCGATTCTTTATAACGAGAAATAAACGTTGGAAATCTTATACAATGCAACTCGCCTGAAGATAACACTTTTTCCAAGACAGAAAGTCTCTCTAAGATGATCATTTTTGACAGTCTTTTTATCTGCAATCTATTGTTTATCTGTCAAAGATGGATCTCTCAAGTCTGCACTTCCGTTTACAACAGGTGATTGAAAGGTTCTGCGATACTTTTCAACTCAGTTACTGATCAGTAGCTCAGTTACAGGGCGAACCAAACTTTTGCTTACACTCTTCTTCATAATCGTCAGAAAGACAAGTGTGTTCTTCAATATAAATTTCACGTTTCGCTCATTACTTCGTCTATAGGAGATCATTTTTCGATCAGATTTTTAATGTATGCATCGCTGGAATGTGTAGACAGAGGAAATGAAGAGAAAAATCATCCATGATTATGTTCTCATTGTAAAAGTCACCTTGAAAGATTGAACATCATTCAGACAGGAGTCCATTTGAAGATCTTCCATAGTTCCAATAGCTCACCAGACAGCTAACCAGAGCTACTTCACATGGAAATCGCGACCATGAAATTGTCGCAATAACAAAATGAAAAAAGAATGAATGAGAAGATTCAAGTAAAGCGAGAAACCCTGCAGTAAATTACAACGAACGGCACCCACCGCCGCTAGAAGAAGCAACACAGCCGAGTCGCAATTAATAGAGAAATCATGTTGAACAGATAATTTACGCCAGTTTGTACCTGGTCGTACCGGTCGCGAGTGGCACAACACGCTAGAACCGTGGCAAGGTGCAACTATGCAACGGAGGAAAGAACGCACGAATCGGAACTTGCCAGCGAGAGTGCGCGATAACCAACACAAATTGAGCAATTCTTGTCTCCGACCGTAAAAGGAGACTTCGTTAAATAAACAACGCTGGGGCAGGCAGGACCTTAGCCGATGCGCCTTCTCACCGTGCGTTTCATTATCCATTAATTTGTAACGTTTTCTTTGTGCTTTTGCGATGATACGGGCTCGGCATAAATTCTTTTCCTCTTTTGGCTCCTCATGCTCATCTCGGTCTGTGTTTCATTCTTATAAGCCATACCATATCGTTCCACAAACACACAACAGAAGACGAAGAAGGAGTTCGTGCAAAACAGGACCCTCCGAAAGACTCCGCCAGCTTCCGAGAAGTTGCCGATGCGATTGATCCCCAAAAGGCAACCTCTTTCCAAGTTCCGTTCGGAACCAAGGGGGCATAATAGCACAGCGCCCGAGCGCGCAATATTTTCGTCGCACTGAATAATGTATCGGAATGGTGCCTCGCTGTCCCAGCTGTGCTTTGTTGCAGGTATGGTGCGGCCGAAAGCAAGTGCCTGCTGGGTGATATGAGCTTTTAGTGCTGTTACAACAAAACAGGATCATGATTCACCGGAATGGTTTCATTTGCTGTATGTTTTAAGCTCGTAACGTTGATTTGCGCGGGCAAAAGGAAGAATAAAAAACACGTTTCGGTGCCCCTTAAAGTGTTTGTTGGTACGCCCGTTTTCACCGTGGGAGAACGTTCGACAAGTTAGGATGTGGATTTGAAGATATTCCACGAAACGCTCGTATAGAATGAATATTACAAACTGCAGAGTGGAAGAATAGGATTGAAAACAATATACTACACACAGGAAGTCCTAAGTAGTTTGACTTAGGAGTGATCTTCTGAAGTCGATCCGGATTGCAAATGGGACTACAATAACAACCTGGTTGTAATTCAAATGCATATAAAATAACATAGAAGATTCCTAAAGACTCTATCTCAATCCCAATATTAGCAAATTTGAATTCCAAGAAATTGAAGTCATGTCAAAGCCGTTTCTCAACTCCGGATCCATACATTTCATATCCGGGATCAAAATCTGAATCCTTCAGATCCGTACCTAAGAGATCCGAGTGTTTGGATCAAACCCATATTGATTGGTCAAGCGATCGCATGCTAGAACTCATTCCGAATCCAAGTTCCAAAGTCCCCAAACACAAACTTCAAATCTTTGTTTACAAATGAATATATACAACTCTGGACAAGTTCACTTTCTGCGCCAACAAAATGATCACTCAGGGCAAACTGCTCCAAGCAATAACCGTTTGTGCAGAGAACAAGAGGAGCAATGCAAACATAAAAATAACTCCCCCGGTGAGCGTATTGTTGTGAGGTCCAATTTTTCCCCATCATGCACTTCCTGCAGAATCCTGGCCGTTTTGTTATTTTTCTTTCCCGTGCTCATTCAAAACGCCTTTCAGGCAAAAAAAAACTGCTCTCGGAAAGTGATATCGGTGTAAATTTACTCCGGCGAACTGAACCACCAGCAGGATAACTGTCAGGAGCATCTAGGATTCGTCCAAGCGAACTGCACTCTGCGTTTCCCTCTCCCGGGGGCAGACAGACTTTGCATCGAGAAGCGAACACGGCACAGGCGGACTGGCGCTGGCTTATTACCCCACGCGTTCCACGTTCGGAACGATGACGTCCTGGCGGCGGGCGAATGCTGTGGGAATGCTTCATCATCATGCTTCCCGTTTCCCGAGTGGGATGGCGGCCCGACCACTCGGCAACTGGAGCGTCTGTCAGCAACGCTGTCAATGTTCGATTTCTGATGCAATTTTATACGGCTTATGCCCGCGTAGGAGGCGAAGCGTGCGCAGGAGGGAACGCAAACTTTGACACCATCTATTTAGGGATGTTGCGTTCGATTTTTTCTTGCGGGCCTCAGAGGGAAGCAACATCCCACGCTAGCAGTTCGCATGACCTGTGTACGTCGTCTTTGGAGGTAATTTACACCTTCTTGCGTCGGTGCCACTGGAGCGTCATTTCAATTGCGTTTTGTAGCGCAACGCACAACAAATCGCATCGCAGGGGCAGCAAAAAACGAACTGAAATTCTCCGGATTGAAATTGGGGAATCCTAATACAGCACACGGGATCGGATGCTTTTGCGATGATACGGGCTCGGCATAAATTCTTTTCCCTTTTGGCTCCTCATGCTCATCTCGGTCTGTGTTTCATTCTTATAAGCCATACCATATCGTTCCACAAACACACAACAGAAGACGAAGAAGGAGTTCGTGCAAAACAGGACCCTCCGAAAAGCTTCAAAAGCTTCCGAGAAGTTGCCGATGCGATTGATCCCCAAAAGGCAACCTCTTTCCAAGTTCCGTTAAACTTGTACAAAAACACGGAACATGATATAAAAAAGGAGCAGTCAATAGAAAGGATTCGAAAGAGGAGGAAAACTGAGAGAAAAGACATAAACAAGATTAGAAAAACTATCAACAGATATCTATAACACTAATCATAAAACAAATATCTTAAAAAAAACATATAAAAGTTATATTAGGAAACAAAAAATGACTTAAAAAATGACATTGAACTGTCAATAGAAATGTCAGAAGAATGAATTGAAAGTAGAATAAAAACAAAGACAAAATAGGTAAGAAAAAACTGAAAAAATCTATTCACAAATTATAAAAAATATAGAAAAAAAAAATAAGAAAATCGCAGTTATGAAGCAAAAATTGGCTTAGTGATAAAAAGAATGGGTCAAATAAAACATAGCGAATCGATTCAATCGAATTCGGCACAATTTAACTACTATCTTACTTGTTCACTTTTTTCAGTCTGATTTTTCTTCTGATTCTGATGCTTTCATGGTTTTTCCACTCACTTGTTCAAGATTTAGGATTTAGGCTCGAAATGTAACTTAAGTTTTATAATAACATTGTTGGGATGCTTCTATAACAAGATGGCGATTCTGTTAACGAATGTTTTGGTGGTCTTTTAAACACTTTCTAAGCCTTAAAATCTCGCCTCAAAGCGGTTGACAATAACTGTAATCTGATGTCCCATTTAGAGTTCACCGCTTTTGTTTGAAATTGTTTTAATGCATCACTTTGAGCTCAGTGAACAAAGAGTGTACGATCATCGAGCTCTCCTGTCGTTTTTGCCGGTTTTATCTGACTTCCAGTGTTGTGAACAATTTCAAACGCTTCGAGATAACCTCTAACCTCGGCTCCAGGGATGGCGCGGGATCCGTATCCGCATGCCCTGACTTAGTGATATTTTCCCAGGGTCCAACCAAAACCCAAACACACCCAAACGGAGGTGGTGAACGACGAATTCGGTATCCGCACGCGAGCCTGAGACGACGACCGCAGTTAACCGCCCTCGCGCTCAGCATCGATGATGCACGACCCAGACGTCCCTACCGGGCAAAATGGATGTGTGTGTGTGTTTGTAAGTGTTGCGGATGCAGGCGCTGCTGCAGATGCATCTAGATCGCAACGGATGTAACGATCCAGGGAGGGGGCCCTCAACAAAAACCCTTCTAACAAATGTTTCATCACCCCGTTTCTCGCGCAACAGAACAGAAGCAACACACAAAAACAAACCCGCTTGGACGCACGGGTTGGAGCGGGACTTCCTGCTCTTCCGGCCGGTGCAAGTTTTTACTTCAGCAGCAGGCATGTGGTGAGCGCGCTTTGCCGTGTTTACTTTTCCTGTTCTACCGGGCAGCAAAGGCATTGCATTTGCTTTTTTTCACTGTCCCTGTTCCCGTCTGTTTCTGTCCACAGGTCCATCCTCTTCCTGTTGGCTGCTAAAACTCTCCCTGCTGCATTATATGCAGCAAAAGACAAAAGGCAAAGGAACAAAAAAAAACTATAACTAATTCGACGTACGCGACGACCTCGTGGGAAACAATTGTACAAAGAGAGCGGGCCAGGCAGGGGTGTGTGTGTGTGTGTTTGTTATGCTTTCCTGCAGCTCGAGACACAGAAAGCATATCAATGCATCCAGGCAACACATGAGACCGCCGGCCGGGGGATCGCAATCGGTATGACCCGAAGCAGTGGCAGAACTTCGACGCTGGCAGTAACAAGCCAGCGATACAATGTTGTTGATTTCATAAATTTAAAAAACCCACTCGGGTTTATGCTCCAGCAGGAGCAGCAGCAGCAGCAGCAGCAGATAGACACACGTACGCGCCGCCATCGACGGATATCAATCGACGCGCGCTCTCCTCTCAAGGGTCGCGATCGTTCGAGTACAAATTGTGCAAACAGATGGACACAGCTGGCTTTTCTTTGGGCCGTCGTCCCGCTTCTGGAGGGTATTGGTTAACAAATTAAATTTGACGATGCAATCAACGTGGTACGCCATATCGCGCGCTTGGCGTCCGACCCGTTCGAAGCGTGGAGGAGTTTTTGGGTTGCGAGGCTGGGGCAATTAGTCATAAACATGTGTGGGATACGATACGGGGTTTCGATTAATATTGCTTGCGAGCCGCCAGGTAAACACCGTCGATGAATGATTCGTGAGTAATAAATTGCATTATTCATTGGCTTTTTGATTCAAAGCTATTAGGAAAGATATTGCGCTGTTCTTGTTTGCAAATGGCAACCGGATAGGCCAGGCGCACACACGTTTTGGAGCGCTGTTTTAATGCCTAATGAGGCTGAGAAAGGTTCATACGCAAATGGAGAGTCTTCCTAAATGTCTCACTTATACATAATAACTAAATTCGATTTGAAAGACTCATTTTCGTAACCGAAAAATACTTATCTATATACCTTATTTACATTACTTGCCACCAGATGGCGCTGCTTAATTGGTAGGTAGGTTGCTGTAGTATTTTTTTCTATGGCTGCTATGGTTATTCATGCATTATTGCAATTTCAACTTGCCCTTTTTATTAGTCTGACTAATAATTCGAAAGATCCAGGCTAGAAAATTAAAATGAATATTCATCAATCAAACAGCTTTAAGTTCGTTGCATACATTGACTCAACGTGGACGATCGAATTGCTTCCCATCATCCAGAACGCGAAGTAGTTTACACAGTGACGAATAACCCGGCCTGATTATCAGCATTATTTGCATGCTAATAGGTTTACACAAACTCCACCCAAGCGTAGCAATTGTACAACTTTCGAATAATTCCTGTTTTCCCATTTCTCCAGCGTCCATTTATTCGGCGCTCCGAGGATGTTTATCTTTGATCTGTTTTCAAGCGATCGTTTACGTGAATTTACATTTACAGACAAGCAGCGGACAAGCTCGGCTCGCGATTGCTACTTAACATATGCTACGAACCCAGAAACAAAGCGATCACGAGGATCAAAGTGAGGGAGGCGAAAAAAAAAAGAAGAAATCGCCTTCACGCCAAGTCATCGATCGGTCCCTCCCGATCTCGCTGCGCTGGCCCGAGGCTGGCCGTAAAACCGGGGTTCTTATTTGTGCAGCACGCCGCAGCTGAGGCAATAATCATCGATACACGGGTCCATTGGCAGCCCCGTAATGTGATGATGCACATTTCTGTTTTTTTTTTGCTCCGCGCTTCGTGCTCACGTCTGCATTTACATACGTGCACAACAACATTCATTCGTAGGTCATGCTTATGCTGCACATCATAAAAGTCGGGCTTCATTCCCGTCGCACTCGAAAGAAGAAAGCCCGGCACTGTTGGCAGCGATACGGCAATGAAACAGAAAAAAAACAACATAAAAACACCCCGTTGGTGAGAAAATTCGAGCAGAAGCTGCTGCACCGATGTATCACCCGGTGGGGAAGTTGACTTGCACGGCCTCGTTATCTCGTGCGCCCGTTGCTTCCCGTGCTCTCCCCGGCTTTAATTCATCAACGCGGGTGAGAAGTGGCACTTGAAAACGGATGAAAAGACGGGGAATAAAGCAAAACGAAAACTCGGCATGTACGTATGCATGAATGAATCCGAGACGTCCCGATCGCGCAGGCATAGGAAGGGAGCGTGGAAGCGAAGAGAACGCGCGCACAAACCCCTCCGAACACGAGCAGCACAACATAATTCCGACCATTCAGCCGCATATTTACATAACCTACCGTAAGCATAAACGGGAAAGGACGGATGCGAGTGCGTCTCGTCGTGTGCCTGTGTGGCTTTTCTTCCCGTACATCGCCGTTCGCGCTGTGTTGACTCTTCACGAGCCCGAGTTTGATTGATGCCGAAAGTGTACATGATTAATATGATTAAAAGCACCTACTGCGCTAACTGGGCCGTGACGTGAGATGAGGTTTGGGGAGTGGAAAAAAGAACGCAGAAAGAAATCCATCTCATCTCGGCTCAGCACCAGATCAATCAAGCACAGAATTGATGAGCTTTCCTTGCCGCGGGATTCTTGCAGGGAGCCGTACGGCAATGGAAGAAGACTTAAAGTTTATGGGTCTCCTCAATAACTCACCGTTCCACGCGTGCCATGTGCTTTAAGATGGAAATGAGTCTAAATGAGCTAAATGAGCAACGAGGAATTCAAGGTTCAATCGATAGGCAACCAATAAACGGGCTGCTCGGGAGGGAGAAATTGAAAAGCTGCCGCCACGGTTCGAACCAACTTTCAAGTTCATTAGCGCCCGGAAGATTCACCACGGAAACAATTATCGTCGCAGGCGCTTAGTGCGCGCAGTTCCGTCGCGTTGTTCAAATATTGATTTTGGACAATCCCAGCGCTTGAGAAACTGGGCGATTGAGGGTCGCTTTTTCAATTTTATCTGAAGCGATAGCTAATAGAACGACACCCAATGGTTCTAGCGCAAAGCAAGCGTTGCGAAACAT
>KZ072419.1:40323-59779 GCA_002091845.1 Anopheles cracens
TTTTTTTTTGCCTCCCTTTAGTCGTGAAGCTTGAGGAAGGTTAGTTTCCTGACCGAACCAGTGTACTCTCTCTCTCTCCTTCTCTCTATCAAACATCAATTTCTGGAACGAGGCAGAAGCGCTTAAATGCAAAAGCGAAGAAAACGAACAGAAAACACACACAGTAGAGGGAAAATTAACACATTCCTCATACCGTCATTTGAGCGAGCGGGTAGATGGAATAAGTGTGATTAAATATAGATTACTATAGCTTTTCCGCAGCTAATTTCCCCCCCCCTCATCCGAACCATCAAAAAGCGGCCACGCCACTTCGGTGTGGAGGAACGCAAACAGAAGAAGAAGAAAAAAACACACGAGGTGATCAAATAAATGCTGTGGTTCGTTCGCACAAGGAAGCAACCGTCCGGGCAGCTCGGGCGCTGGAAAATGAATGGAATAATTACACTAAAGTGTGCTGATGGGCTGGATGGGGCCCGCAAATCTCTCGCAGCCTCCTCCGGTTTTAATGGAGCGAAATTCATCTTGATAATCATTATTAGCTCCGCGAGCTCCCCGAACGAGCTCACGCAAAACCCCCGGCGGGGAGAACCCTTCGGCTTCCGAGATGTGTAATTGCAGCGGTTTTGCATGAGAAATGGAACTAGTCATCAGGCGTTACGTTCGCAGACGCGCCGAGCCAGCCAACCGGTCGCCAGCCATCGCCACACGGCGGGCCGGACACGATTGATACTCGAACACGCGTTTTCGACAACGACAACGACAACATAAAGCTCCGCGCTCCGCAAGGGAATGGGTTGGGAGGGTAATTGAAAATTAATTAAAAATTACATAAACGACCGATCGAGTGATCGAGGAGAACACGGACGGAAAGGTGTGCATCGTACGATTGACTTGTTCGTGCATAATTATTGTGCGGTGCTGGCTCGACAATTATCACTTTCTAGGTTTGCGTCTGCGCCCACTCGGGGCACCACCGGTAGTGATTAGCATAGCGATCACTTTAAACGTGCGGGATGGGGCAGGGTTAGCCCGGGCGGTGGTGAGAGAAAGTTGAGTATGAATAAATGTGTGCAAAACAAACCAAACAGGAGAGTACGATTCGATTCTTTATAACGAGAAATAAACGTTGGAAATCTTATACAATGCAACTCGCCTGAAGATAACACTTTTTCCAAGACAGAAAGTCTCTCTAAGATGATCATTTTTGACAGTCTTTTTATCTGCAATCTATTGTTTATCTGTCAAAGATGGATCTCTCAAGTCTGCACTTCCGTTTACAACAGGTGATTGAAAGGTTCTGCGATACTTTTCAACTCAGTTACTGATCAGTAGCTCAGTTACAGGGCGAACCAAACTTTTGCTTACACTCTTCTTCATAATCGTCAGAAAGACAAGTGTGTTCTTCAATATAAATTTCACGTTTCGCTCATTACTTCGTCTATAGGAGATCATTTTTCGATCAGATTTTTAATGTATGCATCGCTGGAATGTGTAGACAGAGGAAATGAAGAGAAAAATCATCCATGATTATGTTCTCATTGTAAAAGTCACCTTGAAAGATTGAACATCATTCAGACAGGAGTCCATTTGAAGATCTTCCATAGTTCCAATAGCTCACCAGACAGCTCACCAGAGCTACTTCACGTGGAAATCGCGACCATGCAATTGTCGCAATAACAAAACGAAAAAAGAATGAATGAGAAGATTCAAGTAAAGCGAGAAACCCTGCAGTAAATTACAACGAACGGCACCCACCGCCGCTAGAAGAAGCAACACAGCCGAGTCGCAATTAATAGAGAAATCATGTTGAACAGATAATTTACGCCAGTTTGTACCTGGTCGTACCGGTCGCGAGTGGCACAACACGCTAGAACCGTGGCAAGGTGCAACTATGCAACGGAGGAAAGAACGCACGAATCGGAACTTGCCAGCGAGAGTGCGCGATAACCAACACAAATTGAGCAATTCTTGTCTCCGACCGTAAAAGGAGACTTCGTTAAATAAACAACGCTGGGGCAGGCAGGACCTTAGCCGATGCGCCTTCTCACCGTGCGTTTCATTATCCATTAATTTGTAACGTTTTCTTTAATTTATTGCACTCTTGGCAGGAGGGGGAACTGCACAGCCCACTTTAATTTTTTCGGACATCGTCCGGGTTCGGAAACGGGCTTAATGAATCGCGAACATCTTACGCACCAATCGATTCGACCACGAAGAAGCACGTCCCGCACAGGGTTCGAGCAAAACGGTAACGTATCTCCGGGTGCCAGCCCCCGGACTCCTTGGCGTTTGCGCTTCACCATTTTGCGCAATCTCCTTTTTGGCAGCGGAAACCTTTTCGCGGTGCTGTTGCGCTCCTTTGGTTGATTGTTTGAGGTTTATCATAACAAAATCATGGCTGCAGCAGCCGTCCCCGGGTCGTCTTGAACCGGTCGTCGGTCGTCGTCCCAATCGCCGGTTTGGGCCTGATGCTATCGCGGCAATCCAATCGAGAACATCATCACAATAAAGTGGCCCGACGCGACCGGGATGAGCGGATTGGAGTTTGGTAAAACGGCAGAGAAGAGAAGAGAAGCAAGACAAGAAGGCAAATATTCTTTCGGGTCGTCCGGTCCGGTTAACCGTGACCCAAAAATGCTGCACCACGTATTGTTCTTCTCCACCGTGCGCTAGAATTGGGCAAGATATCGGAGCTCCAGCTCTAATCAAGTGTTCTCAACCAGTCAAAGTGGGATCAGTGATTTGATAAACATTTGAAGGCTTGAGGATGAACGTAAATATCACTTTTTGCACGCTTAGGTACGAGATTGCTTAAACATTTGTGTAAATGTGTTTAAAACAACCTCGGTAAACATCTCGTTTGGATGCTTTGTTCTCCACACGACTCAAGCCGCGTGCAGTAGTGTTTTAGTTTCAGTTCGGGAGAGCTCTTCAAGAATGTTTCAAGGCCCCTCCCCGGGCGGTGGTTTATGAGATATGGCAGCGATGTTGTTGTACGACCCTTTTGTTCCTTGCCCAAACCAACACATCGCATCGCAGGGGCAGCAAAAAACGAACTGAAATTCTCCGGATTGAAATTGGGGAATCCTAATACAGCACACGGGATCGGGTGCTTTTGCGATGATACGGGCTCGGCATAAATTCTTTTCCTCTTTTGGCTCCTCATGCTCATCTCGGTCTGTGTTTCATTCTTATAAGCCATACCATATCGTTCCACAAACACACAACAGAAGACGAAGAAGGAGTTCGTGCAAAACAGGACCCTCCGAAAGACTCCGCCAGCTTCCGAGAAGTTGCCGATGCGATTGATCCCCAAAAGGCAACCTCTTTCCAAGTTCCGTTCGGAACCAAGAGGGCATAACAACACAGCGCCCGAGCGCGCAATATTTTCGTCGCACTGAATAATGTATCGGAATGGTGCCTCGCTGTCCCAGCTGTGCTTTGTTGCAGGTATGGTGCGGCCGAAAGCAAGTGCCTGCTGGGTGATATGAGCTTTTAGTGCTGTTACAACAAAACAGGATCATGATTCACCGGAATGGTTTCATTTGCTGTATGTTTTAAGCTCGTAACGTTGATTTGCGCGGGCAAAAGAAAGAATAAAAAACACGCTTGGGCGCCCCTTAAAGTGTTTGTTAGTACGCCCGTTTTCACCGTAGGAGAACGTTCGACAAGTTAGGATGTGGGTTTGAAGATATTTCACGAAACGCTCGTATAGAATGAATATTACAAATTGAAGAGTGGAGGAATAGGATTGAATACAATATACTACACACAGAAAGTTGGAAGTCCTAAGTAGTTTGACTTAGGAGTGATCTTCTGAAGTCGATCCGGATTGCAAATGGGACTACAATAACAACCTGGTTGTAATTCAAATGCATATAAAATAACATAGAAGATTCCTAAAGACTCTATCTCAATCCCAATATTAGCAAATTTGAATTCCAAGAAATTGAAGTCATGTCAAAGCCGTTTCTCAACTCCGGATCCATACATTTCATATCCGGGATCAGAATCAGAATCCTTCGGATCCGAACCTAAGAGATCCGAGTGTTTGGATCAAACCCATATTGATTGGTCAAGCGATCGCATGCTAGAACTCATTCCGAATCCAAGTTCCAAAGTCCCCAAACACAAACTTCAAATCTTTGTTTACAAATGAATAGAAGCCCCCAATTTTGATGCTGAAATATATACAACTCTGGACAAGTTAACTTTCCGCGCCAACAAAATGATCACTCAGGGCAAACTGCTCCAAGCAATAACCGTTTGTGCAGAGAACAAGAGGAGCAATGCAAACATAAAAATAACTCCCCCGGTGAGCGTATTGTTGTGAGGTCCAATTTTTCCCCATCATGCACTTCCTGCAGAATCCTGGCCGTTTTGTTATTTTTCTTTCCCGTGCTCATTCAAAACGCCTTTCAGGCAAAAAAAAACTGCTCTCGGAAAGTGATATCGGTGTAAATTTACTCCGGCGAACTGAACCACCAGCAGGATAACTGTCAGGAGCATCTAGGATTCGTCCAAGCGAACTGCACTCTGCGTTTCCCTCTCCCGGGGGCAGACAGACTTTGCATCGAGAAGCGAACACGGCACAGGCGGACTGGCGCTGGCTTATTACCCCACGCGTTCCACGTTCGGAACGATGACGTCCTGGCGGCGGGCGAATGCTGTGGGAATGCTTCATCATCATGCTTCCCGTTTCCCGAGTGGGATGGCGGCCCGACCACTCGGCAACTGGAGCGTCTGTCAGCAACGCTGTCAATGTTCGATTTCTGATGCAATTTTATACGGCTTATGCCCGCGTAGGAGGCGAAGCGTGCGCAGGAGGGAACGCAAACTTTGACACCATCTATTTAGGGATGTTGCGTTCGATTTTTTCTTGCGGGCCTCAGAGGGAAGCAACATCCCACGCTAGCAGTTCGCATGACCTGTGTACGTCGTCTTTGGAGGTAATTTACACCTTCTTGCGTCGGTGCCACTGGAGCGTCATTTCAATTGCGTTTTGTAGCGCAACGCACTAAAAAAAACCAGTAAGTGCATTAACCTCCCTTAGGTTCGCACGCGGAGCAAAGCAGCGCGGGTCACGGAACGCAGCAGCTGGGACACAGCTGGGAATAGCATATTTTGCAACATTGGCCGAACGCAGGCGGGGACAGCACGAAAAACAAGACGGCAGGCAAATAAATTACATTTGCCAGTGTGAAAAATGGCTTTCATACCGATGGGTACCCAGTCCATCGGTGCACGATGCAGGCAATATCCATCGCCCGTAGGTGCCGTAGGTCATAGATCGTTAGATGAGGCAGAAGTCGTCAAACGAGCCGCCGCCGCCGACGCCACCGTTCGCCACAGTCACGGGAGTGCAATAAAACGTCGCGACGACGACATCATCGACTCGATGGATGGCTGCAAGTAACGTTTGATGCCGTACCGAAGGGACACCGACGGCCACCGATGCCGATGCTGATAATGAAGCGATATGATGGGCTGGCCCCAGTCCCAGTGAGCGTTTTTCTAGGTCAGTTGGGTGTTTTTTGTTGCGATGCTGCGCAGCTGCCGAACCGTTCATGAGGTGAGAATGTATGCTCGGTGGCGTCTCCGTTGTAGCCGGTCACCGTCATACCATCGCGCTGGTCGCACTATCGTTCCACACCATCGGCAGTACCATCGTGACCGCGGTTGGGCATCATTAGTGCATCATATGACGCCCCTGTTTGGTCGGAGATCGGCAGTGCTTTTGTTTGTGATTCTGGCAGCATAAGGAGGGAGGCAAAAAGTGGGATGCTGTTTTCCCCACTTATGATGTATTGCCATTTTTATGGCTTGTTTGTGTGCGAACAATTGAAAACAGTTTGGTTGGGCGGATTTTTGCACAGTGCCACAACACGGTGTTGTTTACTGGAGATAGCAAAACAATGTGTTTTGATGCGAAGGAAGCGTGTGTTGCCGAATAAAAAGTTGGGGCTTGATTGAGCTTTGCAGATTCTTTTATCTCAAAACTTGTACAAAAACACGGAACATGATATAAAAAAGGAGCAGTCAATAGAAAGGATTCGAAAGAGGAGGAAAACTGAGAGAAAAGACATAAACAAGATTAGAAAAACTATCAACAGATATCTATAACACTAATCATAAAACAAATATCTTAAAAAAAACATATAAAAGTTATATTAGGAAACAAAAAATGACTTAAAAAATGACATTGAACTGTCAATAGAAATGTCAGAAGAATGAATTGAAAGTAGAATAAAAACAAAGACAAAATAGGTAAGAAAAAACTGAAAAAATCTATTCACAAATTATAAAAAATATAGAAAAAAAAAATAAGAAAATCGCAGTTATGAAGCAAAAATTGGCTTAGTGATAAAAAGAATGGGTCAAATAAAACATAGCGAATCGATTCAATCGAATTCGGCACAATTTAACTACTATCTTACTTGTTCACTTTTTTCAGTCTGATTTTTCTTCTGATTCTGATGCTTTCATGGTTTTTCCACTCACTTGTTCAAGATTTAGGATTTAGGCTCGAAATGTAACTTAAGTTTTATAATAACATTGTTGGGATGCTTCTATAACAAGATGGCGATTCTGTTAACGAATGTTTTGGTGGTCTTTTAAACACTTTCTAAGCCTTAAAATCTCGCCTCAAAGCGGTTGACAATAACTGTAATCTGATGTCCCATTTAGAGTTCACCGCTTTTGTTTGAAATTGTTTTAATGCATCACTTTGAGCTCAGTGAACAAAGAGTGTACGATCATCGAGCTCTCCTGTCGTTTTTGCCGGTTTTATCTGACTTCCAGTGTTGTGAACAATTTCAAACGCTTCGAGATAACCTTTAGGGATGTTGCGTTCGATTTTTTCTTGCGGGCCTCAGAGGGAAGCAACATCCCACGCTAGCAGTTCGCATGACCTGTGTACGTCGTCTTTGGAGGTAATTTACACCTTCTTGCGTCGGTGCCACTGGAGCGTCATTTCAATTGCGTTTTGTAGCGCAACGCACAACAAAAAACCAGTAAGTGCATTAACCTCCCTTAGGTTCGCACGCGGAGCAAAGCAGCGCGGGTCACGGAACGCAGCAGCTGGGACACAGCTGGGAATAGCATATTTTGCAACATTGGCCGAACGCAGGCGGGGACAGCACGAAAAACAAGACGGCAGGCAAATAAATTACATTTGCCAGTGTGAAAAATGGCTTTCATACCGATGGGTACCCAGTCCATCGGTGCACGATGCAGGCAATATCCATCGCCCGTAGGTGCCGTAGGTCATAGATCGTTAGATGAGGCAGAAGTCGTCAAACGAGCCGCCGCCGCCGACGCCACCGTTCGCCACAGTCACGGGAGTGCAATAAAACGTCGCGACGACGACATCATCGACTCGATGGATGGCTGCAAGTAACGTTTGATGCCGTACCGAAGGGACACCGACGGCCACCGATGCCGATGCTGATAATGAAGCGATATGATGGGCTGGCCCCAGTCCCAGTGAGCGTTTTTCTAGGTCAGTTGGGTGTTTTTTGTTGCGATGCTGCGCAGCTGCCGAACCGTTCATGAGGTGAGAATGTATGCTCGGTGGCGTCTCCGTTGTAGCCGGTCACCGTCATACCATCGCGCTGGTCGCACTATCGTTCCACACCATCGGCAGTACCATCGTGACCGCGGTTGGGCATCATTAGTGCATCATATGACGCCCCTGTTTGGTCGGAGATCGGCAGTGCTTTTGTTTGTGATTCTGGCAGCATAAGGAGGGAGGCAAAAAGTGGGATGCTGTTTTCCCCACTTATGATGTATTGCCATTTTTATGGCTTGTTTGTGTGCGAACAATTGAAAACAGTTTGGTTGGGCGGATTTTTGCACAGTGCCACAACACGGTGTTGTTTACTGGAGATAGCAAAACAATGTGTTTTGATGCGAAGGAAGCGTGTGTTGCCGAATAAAAAGTTGGGGCTTGATTGAGCTTTGCAGATTCTTTTATCTCAAACTTGTACAAAAACACGGAACATGATATAAAAAAGGAGCAGTCAATAGAAAGGATTCGAAAGAGGAGGAAAACTGAGAGAAAAGACATAAACAAGATTAGAAAAACTATCAACAGATATCTATAACACTAATCATAAAACAAATATCTTAAAAAAAACATATAAAAGTTATATTAGGAAACAAAAAATGACTTAAAAAATGACATTGAACTGTCAATAGAAATGTCAGAAGAATGAATTGAAAGTAGAATAAAAACAAAGACAAAATAGGTAAGAAAAAACTGAAAAAATCTATTCACAAATTATAAAAACGGCTTTAATTCATCAACGCGGGTGAGAAGTGGCACTTGAAAACGGATGAAAAGACGGGGAATAAAGCAAAACGAAAACTCGGCATGTACGTATGCATGAATGAATCCGAGACGTCCCGATCGCGCAGGCATAGGAAGGGAGCGTGGAAGCGAAGAGAACGCGCGCACAAACCCCTCCGAACACGAGCAGCACAACATAATTCCGACCATTCAGCCGCATATTTACATAACCTACCGTAAGCATAAACGGGAAAGGACGGATGCGAGTGCGTCTCGTCGTGTGCCTGTGTGGCTTTTCTTCCCGTACATCGCCGTTCGCGCTGTGTTGACTCTTCACGAGCCCGAGTTTGATTGATGCCGAAAGTGTACATGATTAATATGATTAAAAGCACCTACTGCGCTAACTGGGCCGTGACGTGAGATGAGGTTTGGGGAGTGGAAAAAAGAACGCAGAAAGAAATCCATCTCATCTCGGCTCAGCACCAGATCAATCAAGCACAGAATTGATGAGCTTTCCTTGCCGCGGGATTCTTGCAGGGAGCCGTACGGCAATGGAAGAAGACTTAAAGTTTATGGGTCTCCTCAATAACTCACCGTTCCACGCGTGCCATGTGCTTTAAGATGGAAATGAGTCTAAATGAGCTAAATGAGCAACGAGGAATTCAAGGTTCAATCGATAGGCAACCAATAAACGGGCTGCTCGGGAGGGAGAAATTGAAAAGCTGCCGCCACGGTTCGAACCAACTTTCAAGTTCATTAGCGCCCGGAAGATTCACCACGGAAACAATTATCGTCGCAGGCGCTTAGTGCGCGCAGTTCCGTCGCGTTGTTCAAATATTGATTTTGGACAATCCCAGCGCTTGAGAAACTGGGCGATTGAGGGTCGCTTTTTCAATTTTATCTGAAGCGATAGCTAATAGAACGACACCCAATGGTTCTAGCGCAAAGCAAGCGTTGCGAAACATAAAAAAAAAGAAGAAATCGCCTTCACGCCAAGTCATCGATCGGTCCCTCCCGATCTCGCTGCGCTGG
Organism: Anopheles cracens; assembly: GCA_002091845.1. Classification (NCBI taxonomy): domain Eukaryota; kingdom Metazoa; phylum Arthropoda; class Insecta; order Diptera; family Culicidae; genus Anopheles; species Anopheles cracens. The sequence goes on from KZ072419.1 coordinate 49,646, forward strand.
CCCGAGGCTGGCCGTAAAACCGGGGTTCTTATTTGTGCAGCACGCCGCAGCTGAGGCAATAATCATCGATACACGGGTCCATTGGCAGCCCCGTAATGTGATGATGCACATTTCTGTTTTTTTTTTGCTCCGCGCTTCGTGCTCACGTCTGCATTTACATACGTGCACAACAACATTCATTCGTAGGTCATGCTTATGCTGCACATCATAAAAGTCGGGCTTCATTCCCGTCGCACTCGAAAGAAGAAAGCCCGGCACTGTTGGCAGCGATACGGCAATGAAACAGAAAAAAAAATTGCGAGGCTGGGGCAATTAGTCATAAACATGTGTGGGATACGATACGGGGTTTCGATTAATATTGCTTGCGAGCCGCCAGGTAAACACCGTCGATGAATGATTCGTGAGTAATAAATTGCATTATTCATTGGCTTTTTGATTCAAAGCTATTAGGAAAGATATTGCGCTGTTCTTGTTTGCAAATGGCAACCGGATAGGCCAGGCGCACACACGTTTTGGAGCGCTGTTTTAATGCCTAATGAGGCTGAGAAAGGTTCATACGCAAATGGAGAGTCTTCCTAAATGTCTCACTTATACATAATAACTAAATTCGATTTGAAAGACTCATTTTCGTAACCGAAAAATACTTATCTATATACCTTATTTACATTACTTGCCACCAGATGGCGCTGCTTAATTGGTAGGTAGGTTGCTGTAGTATTTTTTTCTATGGCTGCTATGGTTATTCATGCATTATTGCAATTTCAACTTGCCCTTTTTATTAGTCTGACTAATAATTCGAAAGATCCAGGCTAGAAAATTAAAATGAATATTCATCAATCAAACAGCTTTAAGTTCGTTGCATACATTGACTCAACGTGGACGATCGAATTGCTTCCCATCATCCAGAACGCGAAGTAGTTTACACAGTGACGAATAACCCGGCCTGATTATCAGCATTATTTGCATGCTAATAGGTTTACACAAACTCCACCCAAGCGTAGCAATTGTACAACTTTCGAATAATTCCTGTTTTCCCATTTCTCCAGCGTCCATTTATTCGGCGCTCCGAGGATGTTTATCTTTGATCTGTTTTCAAGCGATCGTTTACGTGAATTTACATTTACAGACAAGCAGCGGACAAGCCCGGCTCGCGATTGCTACTTAACATATGCTACGAACCCAGAAACAAAGCGATCACGAGGATCAAAGTGAGGGAGGCGAAAAAAAAAAGAAGAAATCGCCTTCACGCCAAGTCATCGATCGGTCCCTCCCGATCTCGCTGCGCTGGCCCGAGGCTGGCCGTAAAACCGGGGTTCTTATTTGTGCAGCACGCCGCAGCTGAGGCAATAATCATCGATACACGGGTCCATTGGCAGCCCCGTAATGTGATGATGCACATTTCTGTTTTTTTTTTGCTCCGCGCTTCGTGCTCACGTCTGCATTTACATACGTGCACAACAACATTCATTCGTAGGTCATGCTTATGCTGCACATCATAAAAGTCGGGCTTCATTCCCGTCGCACTCGAAAGAAGAAAGCCCGGCACTGTTGGCAGCGATACGGCAATGAAACAGAAAAAAAACAACATAAAAACACCCCGTTGGTGAGAAAATTCGAGCAGAAGCTGCTGCACCGATGTATCACCCGGTGGGGAAGTTGACTTGCACGGCCTCGTTATCTCGTGCGCCCGTTGCTTCCCGTGCTCTCCCCGGCTTTAATTCATCAACGCGGGTGAGAAGTGGCACTTGAAAACGGATGAAAAGACGGGGAATAAAGCAAAACGAAAACTCGGCATGTACGTATGCATGAATGAATCCGAGACGTCCCGATCGCGCAGGCATAGGAAGGGAGCGTGGAAGCGAAGAGAACGCGCGCACAAACCCCTCCGAACACGAGCAGCACAACATAATTCCGACCATTCAGCCGCATATTTACATAATACAATGTTGTTGATTTCATAAATTTAAAAAACCCACTCGGGTTTATGCTCCAGCAGGAGCAGCAGCAGCAGCAGCAGCAGATAGACACACGTACGCGCCGCCATCGACGGATATCAATCGACGCGCGCTCTCCTCTCAAGGGTCGCGATCGTTCGAGTACAAATTGTGCAAACAGATGGACACAGCTGGCTTTTCTTTGGGCCGTCGTTCCGCTTCTGGAGGGTATTGGTTAACAAATTAAATTTGACGATGCAATCAACGTGGTACGCCATATCGCGCGCTTGGCGTCCGACCCGTTCGAAGCGTGGAGGAGTTTTTGGGTTGCGAGGCTGGGGCAATTAGTCATAAACATGTGTGGGATACGATACGGGGTTTCGATTAATATTGCTTGCGAGCCGCCAGGTAAACACCGTCGATGAATGATTCGTGAGTAATAAATTGCATTATTCATTGGCTTTTTGATTCAAAGCTATTAGGAAAGATATTGCGCTGTTCTTGTTTGCAAATGGCAACCGGATAGGCCAGGCGCACACACGTTTTGGAGCGCTGTTTTAATGCCTAATGAGGCTGAGAAAGGTTCATACGCAAATGGAGAGTCTTCCTAAATGTCTCACTTATACATAATAACTAAATTCGATTTGAAAGACTCATTTTCGTAACCGAAAAATACTTATCTATATACCTTATTTACATTACTTGCCACCAGATGGCGCTGCTTAATTGGTAGGTAGGTTGCTGTAGTATTTTTTTCTATGGCTGCTATGGTTATTCATGCATTATTGCAATTTCAACTTGCCCTTTTTATTAGTCTGACTAATAATTCGAAAGATCCAGGCTAGAAAATTAAAATGAATATTCATCAATCAAACAGCTTTAAGTTCGTTGCATACATTGACTCAACGTGGACGATCGAATTGCTTCCCATCATCCAGAACGCGAAGTAGTTTACACAGTGACGAATAACCCGGCCTGATTATCAGCATTATTTGCATGCTAATAGGTTTACACAAACTCCACCCAACGCTTTTTCAATTTTATCTGAAGCGATAGCTAATAGAACGACACCCAATGGTTCTAGCGCAAAGCAAGCGTTGCGAAACATATTTCGGGTGATGGGTGTGTACAGGGTTTCCCGTCCGCATTTATCCATCTCAAGGCTATTGAATCTCTACGAATAAGTTATAAGTCTATAGAGCCAATTTGATTTCATCCAGCTTTGGAATGCTTTCTATTGCTGAGAGATAAACAAAAATGATATTTATGAGACCAGCAAAAAGAAAAAGCTCTAAAAGAAGATATCTTGAAGAAGCTAAATTGGAAATGTTTCATCTTTGAAAGTTTTCCCTCTGCTAGACCCCTTCTTGAATCGTGAACTGTTAATTGAGATATCAATGATTCAAAGTAAACTAATTCCATTCTCAGGCATACATTTCCTAAAGAAAGCATCGACTCATTTCAGAAATCTACCTGACAGCTTTACCAGGATTAATGTTTTGAAGCGATTTACAAACTCTAAGCTGTTTGAAGAATTTAATCGAGAGAGCGCTTAGTTGGAGTAGATAACCCTGCAGCCAATGAAATAAATAATATAAACGAAACGTTCGCCATCCCTCGCTCACCGAAATGAAAATTAATATTAATGAACGACTGCCATGAATAATGTAAAGTTTGCTCGGCTCTAGGTGTAATTGGTGTATATTACCGAATCTTGATGCAATGCCATCGAATGCGCACTTCAGCGCTGTCAAGCTCGAGTGGGCAGCAGACTTGGGAGTCGAGCACGCGATCCCAGCCACTGTACCTGAAGCATGGCGAATTAAAGACACTCTCGGGAGGGATTCGCTGCCACCACAAGACGGCTACCGGTTTTTAATTCCCTTGGTGGGGCCACTCGCTTACAATGTATTGCTGCGGACACCTCCTCCAGCGTTAAGGGAGGAGGCGTGTGGCCGAACTGGAGAACAGTGTGAGCAATCAATCTCAGCTCCTTTGGGAAGCGAGAGGTTGGATTTATCGAACCGATTGCGGTTTTGTACGTCACGCATCGACGACTTCGACTTCACGCACCGGAAGAAGAATCGACGCCAACGATAACGACATGCATGTGTACACCGGGAGAGAGAGAGGGCATGATTGATTGCCGACAACGGTGCGCCCGTTGCATTTTCATCGACAACTGCGCGACGTTGGATACGCGCGCTCTCGCTCGCGTGGGATTACCTTTCTCCGCGCGGTACTACTATGTCACTATTCCCATCCATCCTTGCCAGTTTGCCTCCAGTCTCCCAGCCGATTGTTGTACGCAAATGGGATTAAATTAACATCAAAATATGACTATCGCCTCGGGGCTCGTCTAGGACGGATGGATGGATGGATTGAACTCGGATAAGGGGAGACCCCTGTCGTCTACCCGGACGATCACTTCAAGACATTTCGTGCGCGTCCCACACGCAGACGTCTCCTGCATACCCGCAACATCTCGACTGCATCGCATTCGGAGTTTGATGAATGAATAATGAGCTCCGCCGAGCGGATTAAGATGCACTGTGCGATCATATTTCAAACAGCGTGCAGCGCTTTTCCGTGATCCTTTTTTGGTGCGTCTTGGACGTGGCTCCAAAGTCGGGCCACATTTCTGGAGGCCCGGCCGATTATCGCGCACGGGTCACAGACACTGGAGGATAGGAGACTTATCTCGTTTATCGGATCTCCGTCGTCGTCGTCGTCGTCACTTCATATCAAGCGCAGCAGCCACGATAGGCTGTCGATGGGCTGCTAATGATGGGTTTGAAGGGCCGCTTTTGAAATATGCAAATGCTTCCAAAAAAAAAACCGGCGGCTCGTTAGAGATAAGAGGAAACACGAAATCGGTTTGAAATAAAATGTGGGAAACAAACGGAAAACAGCGTTCGCCAGGTGTCCGTCGGTGCGTAATGGTGCTGGTGTTTTATGTGCCGCCCCATTCTAATTCATCCAACGTCCCTAACCTCTGTGTTTGCGGCGAGGTGCGGCGTCTTTTTGTTATCTAATCGTATTACGGACGCGTGCTTCCTTTCGCTTCTTCGCTGGTGTAACTCTGGCGCGCAGCACGATCACCGCCATCGTCATCGCGGAGGTTTTGTGGCATAATTAAGAAGATCAACACAGACAGACAGTTCCGCTGGAGACATTTGGTTCGTGTTTCGGAGTTGACACATTTCATCTTCTGGGATGTCTTCGGGTGTCGTGAGTTCCATTTCCCAACGGTGAAGAGTCGCAGGCAGATGAGCACAGCCCAAGGCACGGCAAATTCGTACAATGCTAGAAGGAACAGCTTCCGACTGTTCCGATTCCGACTAACGGGCGTGCGCTTGGCTTGTCAGCGAAGAAAAAATTGTGCTACGTTTGTAATTCTACCTTGCCACCATTAGAACGTTCCCCTTGGAATGAAGTTCTAATCATGGGCAAACAGCACGATAAGCTGCAACTGTCAAAAGATTGTGCTAGTGTGTATGTGTGTGTGTGTTATCTGTAAACAGATCTTGAAAAAGTTTTCCAGCTCCCATGCATTTTGTTCCGTTGGTTCCACTTTTCACATTCCAACTCTCTGCGGTGGAGACTAAAGAGCTTGAAACAAATAGGAATGAATCTGACAGGTTTTTTCTTCTCTTCTTTCGCTCTCGCTCACTCGTTCGAGAACGAACCAAAACTTTTTGACAGCTGGAAAAAGGATGATGAAGTTCAAGTTTAGGATTATCACTTAGTGCGCGCGCTGAAGAGCCCAGTGAGGAGTGATATCAAAGGCCACGTGGAGTGATACGCACGCGAAGTTCAGCCCAGTTGCTCCACCCACGCGCGCTCGGTTCCCCGGGAGGCATAATAATCATAAACTAGTCTCGACGGTCGCCGCCGGGTGGGTGCAAAAGCCACGCGGCGCAAGAGTGGTTGGAGGTTGCGCTCATCGGAGATACTTTGCGGAACATAATCACCGCGTGGCGTGGCGTGTGGCTGACGTTGGGTTGGGTTCCAAACACACACACACAGTTTTAGGAAAACATTAGGCGAAAGTTGGTTCTAGTCGGTGGTTTGGGGCGAAAGTTTTGCCTGCATTTGGGGTTTTCCTGCTTGAGGAAACATTCACGCCGCTGGGAGAAAAACGAAGGAAGATGCTGCTCTTTTCGCGGTAAGGCTCTTATTATGCGTGCGTCTCTTCCAAGGCACATTTGCCTGAAGAGAGTTATTTTTCTCATCATTTGCTGCTCATGTTTGTTTTGCATGCGGCAAAATCAAAGCGTGTGGGATTGTGGGTTGAATGTTTTCTCTAGAATGGTACGCTTATGGACCGAGATTATGTTTAGCTCAAGGCTGTCCCTTTCCAGCGGGTAAATGAAAATACAAACAGCAATTTTGATGGAAACTTAATTTAAAGCCCAGGGCTCAGTGTTGTGAGAAAAACAATCGCTTGGAAAATGCCTTCTGGTCAATAAGGGCAGTTCATTTCAAAAGCGCGTGGGACATGAATCCCTGCAGTTGACAGCTTTACATGTCATGTTTATTGGAACTTTCACATACTTCGTTCGAAGTGTTGTAGCTTGCACGATTGCTTAACCAAAGGTCGTGCAAATATTTCAAGAGGAACTTCTAACTCTACTGTTCAAGGTCACATTATAATCAAGTCGACTAGATTGATACCTTAGCCAACGGAAACATCCTGCTCCTCGAACAGCGCTGGAACGTGCCCCGAATGTGACGTATTTTTCTAACCAATTAACTTGATTCCATTTGACAGCTACCCACCTACCAGCAGCAACAATCTCACGCGGATTCATCGTCAACCAGGCAAACGGGAGAGCTAGATGAAGACGACGACACGACGTTTCGTGACTCTCCGAAGCAGATGATTTAATCATTCACTCGGATGGCCGAACAAACTGACAGACCTTGTGCACGAAGTTCTCGAGAAAAAGCGCACCGGATTGATCCTGATCCTTGCATGGATGGGCAGCTGGTTCTATGAAGTTATCAGTCCCGCGACCGGCACGTGCCGAAGGTGAAGCAATCTATAGGGAGATGGCTAGAATTTGGTTTCGCTATTCTCAAATCTAAATCCATTTCAATCAGGTTCGGCCCGGCTCTATCGGGCCGTAAATGCATATTTATTTGCCCCGGGGACGGGATTTATTCAGTCGTCTTTATCGAACGGACAGGAGAGTAAGATAAAACCAATCGCTTTTCATTCCCGTCTGTACCGAAATAGCAGAGAGAGCGGTGACATAATTCATGGAAGTGAATTAGATTTCTGCGTGGAGGGACAACGTGCGCCCTCGCTGGAACTGACAACTGCGTTGAAGGGAGGCCTTCAACGTTTCCGGCCGAGGCGTACATCACGCACAGCCATGTGCGGGCCATTTCCACGCTGGCCTGAAAGCCACCGAAGCGCGCACATTTTACACACTCACTTGCACTTGTTGTACGCAGAAACACGCCGTCGCTGGCCGTTCGGCTCGAGTAATGAGCCCACTTCCGGGCTGGGATGAGCTGCGAAATGGGAAAATGGATGCACGCACCAACCTGCGCACGCCAGAGCGCGCGAGAAAATGTGATTAATCAGGGACCGAAAGGATATTGCCAATCGGCCAATGCTGGGTGCTGGTTTCTTCGCGGCTCGCGACCATATTGCGCGGCAACAGTTTGCGAAAGAGCTCAGGTAGATGGAGCGGCAATAGAAAAAAAGCAGGATCAATTGATTTTGGCCCCCGGAAGGACGAGAAGCATCATAATTTAACGGATCGCTTGTTGTTCACCTGAATCACGGAGCGTTTTTTTTTGCTCTTGCCGGTCGATTTGGCTAGCTGCCCATCGATTTCCGGTACTCCGGCAAACTCCAAACGGGGGAGAAACAAAAAACAGATGACCTATAAATGAAGGGCAGCAGATGGTGGTGGTGGACGTGGGCGTTTCGGTGTAGGAAAATACCAATATTTGGGTGCTTTATGGGATCCTTTGGGCGCTAAGACGATGTACTAACAGATGTGTATGTGGAATATGTAAGGGGAAGAAAAGCACATTCATAAAAATGGCCTTCAACATCTGTTTGTTGAACTAATATTGCTAACACAGCCGCTTCCAGATATCTCTTGCTGTCTAGAACATGTCTGTACTTGTTCCATCTGGAAGTAAATCTTCAAAGACATCAAAAATGTTGTACAGGACCTTATATACTTAAGCTTAGTAATAGCTTCTTTTCAGTCATATTTCTTATGGATATTGTTGACCGGGTTTTGAACAGATATTATGCTCAGTGCGATTTTGTATGAATCTTTCACAATTGGTAATGGTTTGTCGATTCCAAAAACTCCATCCAATATTGCCACTTCAAGCCCCTTTCTTACAGGAATCTCCTCATATCCCTGGTCGAAAATGCGGGGACCATAACACGTTACTGCTAAACTGGAACTCCTTCCAACTGCACCAAACAAATCTTGGGCAACCGGGAGCAGCCCACGCACACTAAAGACTCGCGCGGCCGTGCTTCAGCTTCCACAAAAACGGTCGCTTCAAGAGTTCGGTTTAAATTTTTAATAAGAATTTTAATCATTCCCGGATGCGCCATGCGCCTGTGTCCCGTCGCTGCTCGCGACAAGATTGTCGTGCAAGTTTGCGCATAATTGGAAAAACTTTACCCGGCCAGGGATACAACACACCACCACGCAAACGCGCCGTTCGGATGCGTTGTTTCGCAAATCTTTCCACGCCTCGAGAGCATCCATGTGTGTGTTTGTGTCGGAGAGAAAGAGAGGACAGCAAAGGCAGGAAGGATAACGCAATTTGAGGTGTCATAAAATATTCACACGTACTCCAGCAGGCATGCGGGGACGCGGAAGACACGAGGCGCTACAAGAACGCCGGGTCAAATTTCACGGGGTGCTCCACAGCGAAGGTGTGTGTTAGGCTTGGGAGGCTCAGGTAAAAGGGTGCCGGATGGAAGGACCTGATTTGAATGTCTTCATTAAAGCCTGTCGAGAGCTCATCGACGTTCCACGAATGGAACCGCTGCTTGTGCTGGTTTGGCTTTGCGGGAAAAGCGCAAATTAGCACTTAATTACGTCCGTGTACAGATCTATCGTGCTTCGTAGAATGGGGAGTTTATGTAGCGTGACCTAATTCGGGCAGAACTAATCCGACAGAACAGGTACGCTCCACCGGTGTGTGTGGGAGTACCACCGAAACACACTGCAATAGAGCTCACTGGCTCATCCTGCTACGATGGGCGGGCTTGCAGTGTATTGCTCCCATGAGGTCAGACACACCGTGGCGTGGTTCTTGGACGATGCAAAAACGCAGCACTTTGGTACGTTGTTTAAGAAGAACCTGTTCCAAAGAATCAATTTGGAGTTTCTATGGCATAAACATTATCGGTTTGAGGTAAGGCTTATCAAGTGCCGTGTCGCTTAATTAAAATGCCCACGATTGGAGAATTCTCTTCCCACCACCTTGCAGCAACCCTGAAACGATACAATCGGTTGTTTCGTTTAAAGGGGGAGCACATCAGTTTGTTGGAGCAACATAAAACGCACCGTAATACGAGCACACGAGCACGGAAACGGATGGCTCTCGCTGGGATGGGTTTGCCGAAAGGCTTCGATTGCGAGCGTTTCGAAACCGTGTTGGAGAGAGCTTGGGGGTTTGGGTAAACTTGCATCGAAAAATGGTCCGACCGCTTTCGTCCGGCCGCTCTTAAGTAAATATGTGTGTTGGCCAGTGTGTGGGCTGTGGACGGGCGGCTTCCACTGTCCCAAAACCTTCATCACCATCAGCAACATCATCTGTTGCACGCGTGCAGACCGATCGATAGGGCAGCAGGGTTTTTTCAGACTCTGGGGGCAAAGGTGTCCAAATGTGACTGAAATTTGAATATATGATTTAGACCACATTGCAAAAATTTTGTTTTTTTTAAAGAACTTTGTCTATTCAGTCAAAAAGTTCTGGATAAACTTCTAGATAAACATTTCAGTCTTTTGATTTATTCTCACGAATAAAAAAAGACGTTCCAGGTAGTGTTGTGTCTTATGAATCTTTCGACGAGATTCAGATTCATGAATCTTTCATTTAGGATTCATTCAGATTCATTCATGAATCTTTGGAGATTCATGAATCTCTAGAAGATTCATGAGATTTATGAATCCTTAGAGATTCACGAGATTCATGAGTCTTC
>KZ072419.1:83478-93878 GCA_002091845.1 Anopheles cracens
TTTAGTGAGCAAATTTAATCGATTTGGTTCGTGCAAAATCTCAGTGTTGATTGTGGTTTGTTTGGAGGGGGAAACGTTCCGTTGCGTATCCCTCATGCAGTCGTGTGCTCCCGAAACCCCTGCTGTGCTTGTGTGAAGCGTGTGAAGCAAATCTAAAGTAGTAAATCGCGATTCGCCAACGTGAGAATCCCGTGCCATAGTGAGAAGCCAGGTGAGAAGCCGTGATAAGAGGTGAAACAATCATCCTTCTCCCTCGTCCAGCGATATAAGTAAATCAGTGCGTGCGTGCGTATGTGTGTGGTGGGCACGTCCTCTTTGCGCGTGAGTGTGCTAGGTGAGATAAAACGCGCAAGAGTGAGAAAGTGATTTCGTGCCCCAGCCGGAGGATGCTCTTGGCAGTTGAGCTTGAATTGGTTTCCATATTTATTTCTTAAATTTTGAGGCCTGCGATTCATACTATTAGAAACGTTCTTCATTGATTGTATCTCATGTGCATGTATCTCATTGAGCTTAAAAGCTGACTTATTTGGTTGTTTTTTTAACTTTCCCCACTATCTTATAATTTTTAAAAATTTGAAGGAAATTTATTAGATTTTATTAATTAGTTATATAAATTGTAACAAACATTTCAAACATAAACTGAAACAAACTTATGCATACCTAATACCATTTACAATCGAATTTCTAACCCCTGACTTTACTTCCCAGGCAGACCGCGAGAGAGAGAAAAAGCGCGAAGTTTGGAGCGTGAGCGCCGTTGCCATAGAGCAGAACCGTAGAAGGCCCCTGTGCAGAGGCATCCTCTTTTAGTTTGAACAGATGACATGTTAGAATTCTGACAAGATTGAATTTTATACAGATCCTGGTTTGGATAAATTGCTCGGCTAGTTTATGTTTTTATGTTCTAAAGAGAACAAACTAATATATTCTTTTGATACTATCATGAATCGAGCGGTTTTCGGCTGAATTCGTGCAGATGGAGTCGAGCAGAACTATTTCAACTTTCGATGAGCTTGTCACCCTTGCGTAAGCTTGTTTGTTAGGGGTGGCAAAGCTTTCTTAAGCTTACGTTTGCTTCGTGCATTGGAAGTGGTACGAGCATAAACCTTTCAATTAAAAATCAAGTAGTTTTGTTACACCTTTTTTATACAGCAGCTCGCACTATCGAAATCTATTCTATTCGAATATTCTTGTTATTACCAAACCCTGCCAAACTCCAAGAATTGTAAAAGAAAAAAAAAGTTATTAATTATTCATGCTTTCTAAAGCAAGAATATTAAAAATACATTAGCTTAACAAAATTTGGGAAAAGAATTTGTCTAGAAATCATGGGTTGTCTCCATATCTTTATACTATACATATCCCAGATGACTGAAGCCATGACCGAGCGTCCGACTGCTGTGCGTTCGGTTATGCTGCTGGCTATGATGCAACATAGCCAACCCTCGTTCCAAGGGCGCATGTTCCGTCTCCCGCTCGCAGACGCTGCCGAGCGCTCCTCGCGCATTTTGTTTTGATTCCTTTCTTTCGCATCCGACCAGGCTCACGCGCGTTGCCGTTATCAACCGCGTTCCGCGTTGGTTCCCTCCCCGCGTAGCAGCTGTGTTATGCTCTGCTCTGCGTTTGGTGCAGAGCGGCTATGCTGGGAGTTTTCGATGCTCTCGCGCTCTTCCTAGAGGCAACACTCACTCTCCGCAAGCATGTGCTGGCTGCGATGCGCACAATCTCACTTATTGGGAGAAATGAGCAAACTGTGGGAGTCGTGGATCAAAACATGCCATTCAACAAAACGAAGAACTCGCTGGCTCGAGATGAATGACAGCCAGTCGGGCTCAGGTACGCTCTTCGCGCTCTCGCCAGTTCCGTGGCTCAGGCGCGCATTTGTCCTTGTCGCAGAGGTTGAAAAGTACAGTTTTTGGCAGTTGAGCTTGAATTGGTTTCCATATTTATTTCTTAAATTTTGAGGCCTGCGATTCATACTATTAGAAACGTTCTTCGAAATGGGATGGCTGGCCTAGAAACAAACAATAATGAAGACGCAAAAACCAGCTGCAGAACAGCCCGCAGAGCGACCCCTGCGAGTTTGCTCGTCACCGGGCGGCCGAAGTGGATAACCTTGGGGTCGGTTCCATACTTGGATCTCAGTCTCAGCCCGGTCACACTGGTGGTGGGGACGTTCGGCGTCCAAAGAGCGTCCAAAGATTTTGGGTTTGTTTTTTTGTTTCGCTTATGAATGAACGGGCGCGCGCGCACACACACAGTAGGCGACGAACCCATACTGGGTGAGATAAAGCGGTGGGCTCATACGTATGTGGGAAAGGCCAAATGAAGTTAAAAGCGTAAAAACTATTCTTTATGATCCACCTAGTGCTATAAAACAGCAATTTGTAACTCGTAAACGCTGCGCGGAGCGATGTTTCGTTCAGAGATTGTCCAGCTCACGTTCGCAACCGCCACTTACACTTTGTCCCCTTTTCGGCCGTATGACACTACCGAAAAAGGTCTCGAACTCGTTTTTCGCAGCCAATAATCGCACCGTGCGGCGTCAGAAACGCAACCAGCAGCAGCCCCCATCAGTAGCAAACGAATAATCAGTCAGACAAGAAAATTCGAACGAGTTGTGTGCGTGTGTGTATGAGCGTTTCTTTCTTCTCTGCCTCTTACGATTTGGTTCGTGCAAAATCTCAGTGTTGATTGTGGTTTGTTTGGAGGGGGAAACGTTCCGTTGCGTATCCCTCATGCAGTCGTGTGCTCCCGAAACCCCTGCTGTGCTTGTGTGAAGCGTGTGAAGCAAATCTAAAGTAGTAAATCGCGATTCGCCAACGTGAGAATCCCGTGCCATAGTGAGAAGCCAGGTGAGAAGCCGTGATAAGAGGTGAAACAATCATCCTTCTCCCTCGTCCAGCGATATAAGTAAATCAGTGCGTGCGTGCGTATGTGTGTGGTGGGCACGTCCTCTTTTGGTGCATCGTAAAAGCTAATCAATCGAATGAAATGCGTTCGCGTATGCATAAACGGCTATGCTGGCGTAATGGTATTGGGGCACCGGGTTTCGTCATGCATACATTATGGTGATGGTCCGGTCTTGGTGTTGCGGGCGCCGCTATGCGCTCCATAAATAATGTCTGATTTGATGGATTGAGGTTAATTTTTCATCGCAAAGTGAAGTATTTCCATTTCGAAATTAGTGTAAAAACGGGGGTTAAAATATCGTTCAGAAGGCTTTACTGTCAACATTAGGGAGGTACTTTGTGACTTTTTGAGAGAAGACTCATTTCTGTCAGTTTATAATGCAGAGTCATTTGAATCTTGATCTGAATTTTATTTCTTCATGAACCTCCAAGGGTTTATAAAACATTGAAGCTTTTTATGATCCTCCAAACTGAATTTCAGTTAATTTTTTATAGATTAATGAGTCTTCGATTAAGAATCGCGTATGATTCATTAGGTGGGTTCACACGAGTCGAACTCTGCTCGAATTTGTACGATCTGCGAACTTTTTTTGTCAATGTATTAGTGAGTCGCGCTATGTTCGCCGAGTCTGTTTCAAGTAGAAAAGGTTATCCCGTAATAGTGTGCGTGAAGTTCGTCATCAAAAGTTCGACTCGTGTGAACTCACCTATTTAAGATTTGAAGCTTCAGATTCAAATTCATGAATAAGAATCCGGTTAACGCAGCTCTTATCAAACATGTAGGATTTTATGCTAATATTGCACAAGATAAACACTTCTTCCATGTAATCTAAACACAGATACTGGCTTTCATTGAAAACTTTTAAAATTAGCGTTGAACGTTGAGCGTTGAAGAAGTGATTAATAGATTCCAAAAATCACACTTAATTATAAACTTCTCGGTCGTCTAACTTCAATAGCAACCTATCAGTTTCCTCTAGTCGAACAAAATTGAGCTCCAACCCCCAAACGACACCGGATCATTCATCGACACCACATAATTTAGAAGCACATAAGCATTATCGTGCATGAAATAAATCTTATCCAATACAATAATCACCAACACCCACAGCGACAGCTGCTACTACCCTACCGTCGCTTGCAAAGGGGCCAATTAAAACCGAATCCTCCAACAGGAGTAATGTTTCCCGCCCGTCTGTTCGTTTCGCCTGGCACAAAATAAAAGCATGCTTTTGCCACAGAAAAAAAAACCCTAGATTGGCCTGCCGCAAAATAGACTAACGCTCTCTCCTTCTTGCTATCGAATATCCCACAAGCGTGTTCGGCATCCGAGCTGTACCTTTTGTGCTTTGTCTTTTGTTTCCGCATCCTTCCCGGTGCGGGCGGAAGATCCTTACCGAGCGTGGCAGCGTGTTATTATTATCATCGGTGAGCGATATTGAATCGGATGCAAAGGCAACGAAACTGCGCACAAGAAAGCATTCAATGGGATTGAATTACATAATTTTGCCCTCCCCTACAAACCGCCGGATCATCTTCATTCGCCTGCGTTCCAAAGCCCGGACGTGGATGACGCAGCTGTAAACTATTGAAAATTCCCACCGAGGCGCGATTTTTTTCCCCACTTTCTCCACTGTTCGTTCTTTTGTTGCGCCGGCAAGTACTGATGGCATTTGCACGCTCGCTAACGACCTTGAGCCACCACTGTCCTGCCGGTGTGGTATTAATCACAATGAAATGCTTTCGCGTGCTCCGAAGGGCAAATATTTATCAAAACTTCTTGCCAAGTGCGGAACGGGAGAGAGCAATAATGGAAGAAAAATATTTAAATACAACACCGTCTTCGAAGAAATCGTCCACTGCGCACGTGGAAATCTAATCTAACGCCGCGTACTTCGCTCTCTCGTGCAGAGGATTCGTGCTGTCGAACGACGTGTCGTGATTCTCGATACCCGATGACATAACATTCCGGGAGGATTTCGGAGAACCGGTCACTTGATTGAAATTCCACACATGCACCACACCCGGTCTTCCGGATCGTATCCCTCCGGGCATCGTCCGTCAACCGGTTGTGTGTGTCCGGCGCCGTGTTTCATGCTGCGAGCGGACTAGGAATCACTAGATTAGTGATTTTCCTGAGAATTCCAACATGGCTGGTGCGGCTAAATGTATCCGCCCGGGGAGAGGCGATAAGTCTTTCTTCCCAAAAAAAAAGTAACTCTCTGCACCCAGAGCTCCAAAGTAGCGAGATCGATTTAGCAACGGGATAAATTTTCTTTAGCAGAAAAACCCCATTTTACAATCATAAACTACCCACTCTGCAGGGAGTCTGGGCGGTGATGAGTTCTGGCTTTTGCAACTGATGCAATTCTGGTTCCATCGAGTGGACGGAACGAACACGGGAAAGCACTTGACTCTCGTCGGGCTCAAACGGCATCAATCGAGTTAACCCGGACAAACAACCAGCTGTTGAAATCGTCCCGTCGGATGGAGTATCTGCGGAGTGGGGGCGTTGAAAGCAAATTCGTACCATCTGGCAATCCGGGATCAGAGCGAAAAACACTATTGGCATTAGAGTAGGGCCGAAGTACTTCGATTGCAGTTCATTTTTGATCACTTTAATTCTCCCAAGATTTATTCAAAAACGAGAAACACTTCCATCAGAGGGCACAGTATGGAGATTATCTGTCCAGAGACAGAGGAAAAACGACTCCTGCACGTCACTTGCTGCTCGTTTGCATACGCACGGCACACCAAACATACCCGCCGGTCCCGTTAACGATACGAACCAGCATAAAGGGAAGCTAATGAGCGGTCGTTTAGATTATACAAACTACTTTTTATGACACCGCGGAACGGTCGAAAATAACGTCGCCATAATGGGGAAGGGCGTTCCGACATCGGCTAGGGTTTTGGAAGAAACGGTTCTATTATCTTGCGTGAGCTATAAACATATCTCCAAAGTCACTTCTCATTTCGGGTGCGTTTCGGGTCACACTTGCTAGCGCCCCGGATATATGATCTCCGCATGCAAACGAAGTTTTTTTTTCGTTAGTCGTACACACAGGGTTTGGTGAGTCATTTCGATGACTTGAAGTTGGTGGGATTAGGTTAAGATTTTTGACTCTACATTTAAAAAATTCTTTGAGGTAAACATGAATGCTGTTCCTGTGCCAATAATACATTTGCAGATTGTCAAAATCTTGTCTTGATGTGTTACTGAAGAAATGCAGTTTTTTTGAACAAAAACCCTGCTCACAGCAGCTCACAATTAGACAGGCGTATCATCGACACATGACGAAATGAAAAGATTCTTCCACCCTTAAGAATACACGAACCGGGGCTAGGTAGAACAGTCATAAACCCGTACAAGGCACCGAACCGGCCTTGATCTCTCCCCGTCGTCATTTATCTCATAAACACGCACACGATTTCGATGTTTTTCGTGTGGTGTTAGTTCGGATCGTCCAACGCGAGCGAAAGGAAGGCATGCTGTGGATGCATACGATTAGATGAGATCCATATTTTCTCGCTCGGGTCGGTGGACCCACTGGTAGACGCTCTCTTTGCATCTTGGTGCGCGTTCCGGTGCTACACATCAAACACGGAATGCCAAAATAACATAACTCGTGCCTAAGAATGGATGAAGCGTGAAAAATTGGCTTTCGGGGGTTTCGGTATTTTAATCACGACGGCTCTTGTGCCCGTTGTTCGTTCGGATGGTTTATGAGCCAGCGGGCGCAGCGCAGTAGCGTACGATCACCACCGTACCCGAGGGTTCGTCGCCGCTGGGGCATCACGGACGGCAATCTGTACAAACCATCAGATGAGGAAACATATTTCTTTCCGACGTTTCATTACTGTTCGACCCTGCTCGCAGGATGGACAGCCAAGCGTTCGGTTCACTCGACACAACACAAATCACCAGCCCAGCGGTGCGTACTTGAAGGCCCGCTAAGCTTGTGTCGTTTGCGTTTTTGGTACGAGCAGTCATAGATTGATGACTCGAAGGTATTGCTCATGGTAGAAGCTGAAAAAAGTGATGATGCTTTTAATCCCAAACACACTCACACATCAGTCACATATCCATATCGTACCGCTACGAATGTTGACGGTGGACATGGAGATGCATCAGAGAGAGAGGATGAAAAACTCGTTGCACGGATGCAACCGAAATGGATGTTGGATGCATCTCTTATTTCTGATGGATGAAATGGGTGTTGTTTTACTTGCCTCATCACTCCAGGATAATAGAATAGGTTGAAATGGGGGTGACGCATAGCATACTTTCATCAAGGCCTGACGCCTGAGAGCAGGAGCCTGTCAAGGCATTAGGAACTCCGGAAATGAAACTCCACACCGTGTGTAGTGAAGATGGCATTTGAATCGTCCACTCCACTCCACTTGGAAATGTATGTTCCGCGCGCGCGAGAAGCTGCTGACGTGTGCACATTTAATGGGGACACGGAAACAGGAAGCCATTTCCGGAGTGGCTTGGAAAACAATTCCTCCAACATGCTGCTCTTATCGATGTTTTTCATACACCGGTAAACAAGTTCCGTCATGTTTTTCTCCACGATTGCGAACAAGCCGAGCTTTTATGTTATTTTTAAACGCATTTTGCATTTGCCACGCAAAGCAGCCGTTATCACCGTGGCGAATGATCGATTTGCGCTTCCACTGCACATTATTCGTGACCCAATTTATATTTTCCTCTCAACAAAAAGAACTTTTAATTGCTAAATTATGATGATCTTGTGAGAAAAACGCACACACCGCTACACGCACCACGACAGGAAGGTGAAATATTGTGCGCAGAAAGCTTTTTTTTGCTTTCCACATGACGACCTCCTTAAGCACTCTTCAGCCGCCGCCTGCATGA
Source organism: Anopheles cracens (assembly GCA_002091845.1). Taxonomy (NCBI): domain Eukaryota; kingdom Metazoa; phylum Arthropoda; class Insecta; order Diptera; family Culicidae; genus Anopheles; species Anopheles cracens. The sequence goes on from KZ072419.1 coordinate 91,273, forward strand.
GAGAGAAGCAATTAGTTGGGATTAGTTGGCTCCCGCTCGTCCGCTGCAAGGCAGCCATTCAGCGCACGGGGCCGGCCTTGAAGATGATTAAACAGGAGTGGAAGCAGCAGCCCGAGCTAAGCAGCAACGGAAAAAACTCCCCCTCGAGCCGAAGAAGCGGTAAAAAAACACATTATCTCCACTATTAACCCCTGGTGCCTGGTTTGTCTGCTGCTGCTGCTGCAGCCTCCATCTCGAGCCCGCACACGCGCGCCCCCAGCGATGTATGTGGGTCTTGGGCGCGCGTTAATGAAGATTTATTTGTGCATCCTCAGCCAGCAGCGTGGTCTCGCGCCGTTGGGAAGCTGATGAATTTCCCAGTCGAGGTCCAGTAAAGCACCGAGTGAGCGCGGTCGGGTTTCCACCAGCAGAATATCCGAGTTCTGTGTGGTGTTCTTCCTTGTTTCTCTGAACAGAAATCAATCAAAATGCGTTGAAACAGACGGCAAAGGAGAGGATGCTTACTATCGTTCTGTTTTGACTGAAATTTCCTAATGATCGTAAACGTTTTGAAATGGCCCCTGTTTATGCCACTAAGTCTAGTAGTTATTTCAAGGTGCTTTACTTTGGGAGCAATCCAAACTCGCTCAATACGGCTACGAAGGCGAGTCGCCCGCGCGCGACCTGAGCTAAAATTTATGGATTTCATACCAGAAAAGAGGCCTGTTGATGGAAAAAAGGCCCAGGAGTGGAGGGTAGGCCACGCTGGCCTCGATTTTGTGCGCGAGCTTTATTCGCGAACGGCGCGCGTCCTTGGCATCAATCATTTTCAATTGTAACGGCGACATTACTTTTCATGCGAAGTATATATACGGCTTTACGCGGGAGGTGGTAGCTAGGGTTCACCAGGCTGCTAGATGAGACTGTCACTGGAACTCCCTCATGGGAGGACCCCGTTGCGGACCAGGAGGGTAATCAATAAAGAATTTCGATTTAATTTTATTACGTGAGCGCTGCTAAGTTCGGTGCGGTCGTTGTTTATGGCTACCATAAGAGGAGACCAGATTTTATACGTCCTTATTACGATGTCTGACAGCTGGAACATCCGATATCTTGAAGTTTTATCAAGAATACTATGAAGAATATTAATGCAGAAAGTTAAACATCGACCAGTCTCATAATAAATCTGTTTCAAAGTATGGAGAAGCCCATTCTCAGTTTATTGCAATAAGCGACCGGTATGTACGTGATCTAAACTGTTATAAAAACATTCTCCATAAAGCTTGATCCAAGGCTCGAATGAAGTCTGACTAGCCATAAACCCTACAACCACTTCTCAGCTCAACCTATCACTGTTCGAAGTCTATTAGCCGTTCAAGTCGTAGACTTGGCTCGCTAGAATAGTTCATAAAAGCCACACAGTGTCAGTCAGTGTCGATGACAGGAATGCTGTAGCTATGGAGCTTGCCTTGCATAGAGAATACGAAATTCCTCTGGTGCAGTAGCGGCTGAACATGCGTCTAGCATGTTAACCTGAACTTGACACCATCAGATAAACACTTGGTTCGATAAAAACCTGCATTGATTTGTTGCTCCACTGTCCTTCGGTGTAATGAAAACGCATAAATTAGCGAGCGAAATCGCCATCTTGCCCACTTGAGCGGCTTTTAAACGGCAGAAAAATATAGCTAGCCTGATAAGTATAACACGTGGTATGATTTAAACGTTCTATAACACAGGAATGCTCTTGAAAAGTATTTCAACAGACACCACCGCCCCGGGATCCGTGGGTGGCATCGCAACTTGCACCGTTCCCAAATGCATTTCAATTACCCCGGGATCTCTCTCTCTCCCTCTCCGTATCTTCTCGCGAAAATGCACACATGTAGTGATAATTCAATTCATTACGAATACGTCGGCATCGAGGAGACGAGACGAGGCCGGGACCAACCGACAGACAACAATGACAAATGCCAGACAAGAATGGAATATAAATAAGTCCCTCCGTCGTATAATAACAATAATGGAGACGATGTGGGAGGCTGTGGCTCATGGCTGGTTGAGAAGGATGAGTTATGCGTGTGCGTGTGTGCTGCGGCGTACAGGTGGTCCGGTGAAGAGTGTGTGCGCTGCTTCGGGCGCGCAGATTCGATATTTTCTTTTTCGATATCTCCAACGAACGCGTACACATCGCGACGAGCTGTTTAATTCTGATAGCAAATATTGGAATACAATCGCTCAGGTGGTTTGTTTGCTTGCGCCTCGGTTGGGATAGTGGGGATGTTGCGGACAAAAGTTGCTCATCGAAATTCGTATGGTAATTTACGTGCTTTTGTTCCGATACGAAACCCCTATACCGTGCCTTGCCATAGGAATCGTCCTTCCAATTGTTGTCTCACGTTGAACTTCGCCGCGGAGGTTAGTACTTCATAACCACAACCATTCCAAGTTTTTGTTGAAACAGTAAGCAATTCCTGATACTATATTGATTTACTCGCTTTGTATGCAGCATAATCGTTTTCAAATCAAGAAGGAACTACCTGGAACTAGTGTTGTGTGACAGAGATTCAGATTCATGAATCTGAATGAATCTTTGAACTAAATGTATGAATCTAAATCTTAGAATC